>CM039485.1:3966298-4107686 GCA_022433065.1 Begonia loranthoides
ATTAAAAATCTTGCTGTATACATAGACAGCTATACCTCGTAAAATAGGCCATCATCGTTTTCCAATTTGAAAACGTCGTCAGTGAAAAGGGGTGGTCACTCATGGACTCACCCGCCACACAACATAGAAGAGGTGGTCACCCGTCGATGACAACACCTTATGAGGCAGGAATAATGACGACGATCCGAAGATTCCGTACGTCACCCGAGTTGCCGGCGCACCTGGCTGCACGACACAACCCGTATAATCGTATAATCGTATAATCAAATAAAACGGATACAGTTGCTCGCTATATGTGGACTTAGGATAAACAAGTCTCAGCGATTAACAACCGTCTGATCCGTGGGACAAATCCTGGCCAGGTTTAGGGGCTTGCGACCCAAGGAGGCGTCATCACCCTCCCATACGAGGTTTACGACTTTCAGGAGTTTCAACCTGAGGACACGTCACCAATGCCCTACCTATAATTTTCGCACGTCAAACAATCAACCTTCACGCAGCAGAAGGTATCAAAGGGGATGGCGGGTTCATCCCTCAACATGGGCACAATAAATCTCAAACCATGTACGGAATTTAAACTTGGGAAAACATACTACTAATAAAAACGGACGTGCTGTCGAACAGTCCCCGTCATTTTTCAAGTGTGGTAGTCCACAAAATAATCATTTTGAAAAAACGAAATAGGAAGCAATATAACGCAAGAGGTATAGAAATCCCTACCTTGACGGCGGTCTGCCTTACCAACCAGAGCAACCAATTACGCAAGAATCGTATCTCACTCGCTGAAATTGACCAAGCCTGACAAATGTATAAACGCAAGAATATCATAATTAAATTCTAGAAAAATAAGCGAGGGTCCTATACAAAGACCAACCAACTTGCAAAGAATTCCAATAAAGTTTCCAACTTTATCTAACAATATTTCTTAAACTGATAATCCAAATCACGAACACCTACACGGCTTTAAAAATCAAAAGTCTCATTCCTTTAACATTGATAGATTCCATTTCAACCATACAAGCGATTCGAGTATGTATAATGTAACAATAACTATCAGCTTCTCAACCTTATCCTAACTTATCCTTTTATTCAGCAACCCATAACAATTTAAATCTATCCATGATATTTGGTCCCTCAATCTAGCAACCCATATATCTAGAAAATTCTCAATTCCTAAACAGTAGCAGAACAGTGCATAGAACTCTACCCAGCTAACAACTTTAAACAAACAGAAATCAACAGATATCTCCATCTCAACATTGATAGTGCACGAGGAAACCAGAACTCAACCAATTGACAGAGTACAAAAAAATACAGCCTCTGATCTATCACCAAAAACAGAACCCATTATCGATGAGCATTTCAACTAAAATCCCTCAACATAACGAAATCGAACTCTGTCCTAAATGGCAGAAGAAAAATCCACCAAAACAACGATTCACTCCAAATCAGAAACAAATCCACATTCAAGACTAAAAATTCGGAATAAGAATATCCAGCATTGAACTCATCACGAAATGGAAACGGAGCAGCAAATCGAAAGAAGCCTCACCGAAACAGAACAGAATCGTGTTCTGTTTACTTGCCGGAATCGGATCCGGAGCTGCTCTCGCCGGAGATTTGTTCGTCCGGAATCCTCTAGACCGACCGCTGTAAATCAAACCACCAATCAACCAACGATATCGTAAATCCCAAATTTAACACCGGAATAAAACTCGGATCGAAACCTCACCCACTAAACAGATCGGAATACGTCGCCGGAATCGAAAAACAGGTTCGGCCTCGGAGCTCCCGTCACCGATCCGAACTCGTCGCTGCCGGAGCCGGAAAAATGGGCTCGATTTTCAGAACTCCCGTCACGGATCCGAGATCGCCGCTCGCCGGAATCGGAGGAACACACTCGGGTTGAGCTGTTCCGTCGCTGGCGTCGCTCGGATCGGAAGCCCGCGGCCACCAGCGCCGTTCTTCGCCTGCTCGGAGTCGTCCATTCACGACCGACATCGTCGCAGCGCCGTCGCTCGGAAGCCGCCTCACCTCGTCGGTCGGACGTCGTTCGTCGGCGTCCCTCCTCGCCGTTCGTGCTCGGTTCCTGCCGGCTGCCACTCGGAGCGCCTCAGACGACGTCAACCGTCGCCGTCCAACCGCGGGTCTCCCTCTCTCTCGCGAAAATCGTCCGGCCGGCGCCTCTCTCTTCTCCCTTCTTCGGCTTCTCTCCATCGGCAGGGGAGTGATTTTGGGGGAAGAGGAAAACTAGGTTTTCCTCTTCTCCCGATTCAAAAATTATTATTATTATTATTATTTTTTTTTACAACTTAAACCCTGAACTTTACTGGTTCAAGGGCTTTGGGCGGGATTTTTCCCCCTCTTCTCAATCCCTTTTCCTATTTCAATTATTATAACTCATTTATTTCCTTTATCCAATAATTCTCTAATTTCTTTTCCCAATTCAAATAAATGTATATAAATCAATTATACACATTATATATCACATAGGCTATTCAAATTCTCAATTTAATCCAAACATCATCTAACGATGTTATAAATCCAATTTAACTGTCCAATTTCGTTCCTTAATTGGATTCTTTATTCGAAAAAAAATTTCACTTCACCGATTTTGACCAATTGACCAAAATTGCATACGTGGCCGCTACACGACAATTCGGTCAACTTCAACGCCATGACCGATTTTCAACGCGAAAAATTTACACGTGGAATTTCTTATTTAAAATTTTACGGCTTTTACAATACCAGTGAAACTAGGCAGTATTTTGCCTCTTTCTTCAAACCTTCATAAACTAAGCTCATATGCATGTCAGCGGTCTAAATTAATACGTTTAACGGTAAACGTTATAATAATATTTACAGTGTTTATTTTTTATAGTTTAGTGGTTAAGTTGTTAACGAAAATACTTTAGTAATTAACTTGTCATTTATCACAAAGTACTGTGGTTGATTTATTAATTTTTCTAATTTTTATTCACAAATAAAATACTAAAATAACAAATAAACTTTGCAAATATTACTGTAATGAATTCATTTTTTATAATATAGATTTTTAAGATACTCATTTAATTTAATAATTAATTATCAGTAAATTATGTATGAGGTGAAATTAATTACCAATTTAATTAATTTGATAATATTAGTAATTAATTTCAACTCATAATTAATTAACGGATTATTAATTTGGTAATTAATTCCCAACATGTATATCATATTTATTTATGTAGCATATTACTAGATAATATGATATTATACTTAGAGGATACAACGATAGGATAGCTATTCAGTTTTCATTATCATTTTATTTTTTGTTCTTGATACTTTGTCATGGTTTAGTGTTCATCATCAATGTCTCACTTTATGTAAAAAAAAAATAATATTTTAAATTTATTTAGTAGAAGGACAATATTTTACCATAAAAAAATAATTTTTCACGGCAAAAAAGATAATATTTTACAACAAAATGACAATATTTTATTTTAAAAAAATGTAATAACACTGTTTGCAGTTATATTTTCCATAAGGGTAAATGACAAATCAACAATCGTGGTTTGAGGTCAATGACAAGTCAACCACTATGGTATTTTTTTTAACAAGTTAACCACTCAGGTATGTTAAAATAACAAATCCAACATTACGTCGATGTTTACCGTTAAAAAGTTGGGTGACAACTTCCGAACTCCCAGCTTTCGCGTTCTGAATTCAAAACGCCCAACGCCGAAGTTGAGGCAGTGTTTAACTACAACAATTCCATCTAGCAAGCTTGATTCATTTGTTCTTGCTCTGGTTTTTTTGAAATATTTTTTGTTTTGTTTCGTGAATTGGGCAGGAGTGCGAAAAAAAAGAAGAGTTTCAGAGCTCGAACAACTCATCAATGGCGACAACGCTGTTAATTTAATTTCAATTTTTGTCCACTAAATGAAAAAGAAACGCAATCTCTCACTTGAGAGACCGCGTTAAAGGCGGTCTCTCATTGTGAGAGACCGCGTTCTAAGGCGGTCTCTCAGGTGAGAAACAGCGTTGAACGCAGTCTCTCACTTGAGAAACCGCGTTCTAAGGTGGTCTCTCACATTTAATGCGGTCTCTCGTGTGAGAGACACGCGTCTCTCACAATGAGAGAGTGTGGTCTCTCATTGTGAGAGACACGCGAGAGACCGCATTTAATGCGGTCTCTCACCTAAGAGACCCCGTTCAACGCGCTCTCTCACAATGAGAGACCGCTTTTAACGCGGTCTCTCAAGTGAGAGATTGCGTTTCTTCTTCATTTAGTGGACAAAAATTGAAATTAAATTAACAGCGTTGTCGCCATTGATGAGTTGTTCGAGCTCTGAAACTCTTCTTTTTTCACAGTCCTGCCAAATCCACGAAACAAAACAAAAAAATATTTCAAAAAAACCAAAAAAACCAGAGCAAGAACAAATGCGTCAAGCTTGCTGGATGGAATTGTTGGAGTTAAATACTGCCTCAACTTCGGCGTTGGGCGTTTTGAATTCAAAACGCGAAAGCTAGGAGTTCGGAAGTTGTCACCCAACTTTTTAACAGTAAACGTCGACGTAATATTGGATTTGTCATTTTAACATACCTGAGTGGTTAACTTGTTAAAAAAATACCATAATGGTTGACTTGTCATTAAGCTCAAACCACGATGGTTGATATGTCATTTACCCTTTCCATAATTTAGTGAAGAAGTAAGACGATGAATGAGCCACTGCGTCGTCATGGTGATTGACGCGGATGACCTCTCCACCATGACGATGGTAGATAACGATTTTTTATTCATCCTCAAGGAATAGAGGGTCAGTTTTCATCTATAAAGGACGAGTTCGCTGTTCTGAATCTCTCACTCCATCAAACTTGAAGGAAAGAGATGACGATGGCGACGATGGGAGAGACGTGGAGTTACTTAGGTTCTTTAATGGCGAGCTTCATGTTCATCTGGGCCATCGCTCAACAATTTTTTCCCTTCGACATTCGTGGCTATTTGAGAAAATACTCTCGGAAATGGCTGAAATTTTGGTACCCATATGTTTATATCACCTTCCATGAATATACAGGCGAGCGAATGAAGCGAAGCGAAGCGTACGACGCCATCGAAAGCTACCTCATGGCCACTTCTTCCACTAAGGCTCGGAGGCTGAAAGCTGAGTTAGTAGAAAACACCCAATCTTTGCTCCTCAGTATGGGAGAGAACGAAGAAGTTACAGACGAATTTGAAGGAGTTAAGCTATGGTGGAGGTCCAACTGTACGACACGAAATAGTACGGGTAATTCGTTTTATCCTGCTGCTACAGAGGAGAGAAGATTCTACTCTCTCATTTTCCACATGCAACACAGAGAGATCATCACTGGATCCTATTTAGATTTCGTTGTGAAAAAAGGGAAATCCATTGCGGTGGAAAAAAGGCAGAGGAAGCTCTACACCAACAGGCATACAATGTGGAGCTATGTGCCATTTGAGCACCCTGCAACTTTCGAAACTCTTGCTATGGATCCGAAGAAGAAGAAGGAGATTATAGATGATCTTCGAAAGTTCAGTAAAGGGAAAGATTACTACGCGAAGATCGGAAAAGCTTGGAAACGTGGGTATCTTATTTACGGTCCACCAGGCACTGGTAAATCAACGATGATAGCGGCCATGGCTAACTTCTTAGGCTACGATGTCTACGACCTTGAACTAACAGCAGTGAAAGAGAACTCAGATTTGAGGCAGCTACTGATCAAAACGCCGAGAAAATCTGTAATAGTGATAGAGGATATCGATTGCTCTCTTGATCTGACGGGACAGCGTAAAAAGAAGAAACAGAAGGACGAAGAGGAAGTAAACGACGAAAGTTCTGCAAAAAAGAAGATTCAAAAATTGGCAGACGACGATGAAAGAAACAAAAGTAAAGTCACACTTTCTGGGCTACTGAATTTCATAGATGGAGTATGGTCTTCTTGCGGGGGAGAGAGAATCATCGTATTTACAACAAATTACATGGAGAAGCTGGATCCTGCTCTGATAAGGCGGGGAAGAATGGATAAGCACATCGAGTTATCATACTGTTGCTTCGAAGGATTCAAAATTCTTGCGAAGAACTATTTGGATGTGGAGTGGCACGAGTTGTTCGAGAGAATCGAGAGGTTGATGAAGGAAATCAACATGATTCCGGCCGATGTAGCTGAGAATCTGACGCCCAAATCAGAGGATGACGATGCAGAGAGGTGTTTGAAGAGACTGGTTGAAGCTCTGGAAATGGCGAAAGGGGAGGAGGAATCGAGAAAGAATGGAGACGAAGAAAAGACAGAAGTGTAAGTCAGAAAAATGACGTGTTACAATGTACTGGTAGTGGGAGTAGGTAGCTACAGACATGATCCCTACCCGGCGGCTGACTGTAAGAGTTTGGTCTTGTCGAGTATGTTTTGTTGTCGCCTTGTTAAGTTTAGATTAATTTTTTATTATTGCAATTTCTTTTGTTTTTGTTTTATTTTGGTTAAATAATTTTTCACCAAGTTTATTCTTATCCTGACGAGAATGATCTAGATTATTTTTTAAGAAAAAAGGCGTAATTGCACGCAAATCTTCTTATTCAATGTAATTTGTTGTTAATCAATTAACAAATTTTTTACATACAAACTTTACTTGCTATACTCACTATATTCAATGATATTTTTTTCGATGAATCTCGTTCGTTTATTACTCGTTTGTTATACATAAAGTTCGTTCTAACGTCGTGGATAATTGATATTATTAACACACTTCGTAGGTTGATTCATTGTTCCCTTTAACAATGAGTGTCACAGAACTCTTTTTTAATTTCTTGAAAACAGGACGGTAACACCTGGCCTTAACAGAAGATGTTTCTCATAAGCTAATAATAATAAAACAAAACAACCTATTTATGAATTAATCCCTAAATATAAATAAATAAAATATTATTATAATAAATTTGTTTTATAAGGAGGTAAAACGAATCTTTCTTGGAAAAAAGGGAAGAAAAAGTGTGTAAGAAGTTAAAAAAGATTCCACTAAACTAAAAGAAGACAGACTATGATCAACCTTCTTTCGTAGGATCCTACCCCAGAAGAAGTCCAATCCTGCTACCTCCTTGAAAAAGAGACGTCCTGAATCACTAGACGACGATGGGGGCATACCTGCCCAGCTGCCATCATACTATGAATACTTTTATTGAAATTGTCTATATAAATAAAATGGAATAATGTAAATTAATTTCAAGGAAAGTTTTTTTTGTCAAATATTTAATTTTTTTTCTTAGAAGAAATTATGTTTTTGCTCGAAAAAATATTATTTTCTTCTTCACAGCAGACAGCATAAAGAATATTTTTTGTGATAAAAAATATATTTTCTATAGCAAAAATCATAACTTTCACAGCAAAAACTTATTTTTCACAAAATATTAATTTCATTATTAATTAAATTAATTAACCACTGAGTTTCGTAGCAAAAATTCATTTCCCATGACTCTAGTCGACTGTGCATGTCGACCAGAGTGCGACCGCTCCCACATCTATTTCATGCACAACATCTTTTCCAGAAAATATGCATATGTTGTTTACAGAAGTGTGTGGCCTCCGTGTTTTCTGAAAGCGTGTCCTCCATTGAAACACTTTCTCGGCCTATAAATAGGTAGAGACCTTCTGAAGAGAAAAGGAGAAAGAGAAATAAAGAAGGGGAATCATCTTAGACTAATGTTGTTATAACGATATTTTTGGCAAAGGTAAGAAATAGGATATGTGTAGTAAGTGGAGGCCTACATCACACGAATGTATGATTGTCTGTTACTACAAATAATTGTTATAAATATGTGGGTTTATATAAATGTTGTTATGTTAATTCGTAAATTAAATTATTGTACCACGTTAAAAATAAGAATTTATCATAAATGCTGTTATTTTGGTTAATAATTATAAATTAAAGTATTGTACCTTATTAATAAATATAGGAACTGCTCCCCGTATGAATTTCATATAAATGTTGTTATTTTGATTAATAACTTAGAAATTAAATTATTGTATCCCGTTAATAAACATGAAACAAAATATATAATTTTCACCCAATTAAGAAATATGATGTTCTCTATGAATAAATATATGAATTGTTCAATGTTAATAAAATAAGCTGCTTTTGCTATAAAACGATATTTTACTATTATAATTCTGTGGAATCACTATGGACTGAATATTGTATGACATACATACATCATGAAAAGGATTTATGAAATTGCTAATATACGAGTGACATGTTAATGAAATGAACGAATAAACGTAAATAGGTGTATGGGGATTTGAGAGATTAGATAACGTTTCTTAGTGGCGACACTCCTGACGGATGTATCTCCTTATCGGAGTAACGGTTAAACCACAAGACCAAATGATGTATCCTATCTTCCTAAATTGATCAATCCCCTACATCAAGCATACATTGAGCATTGAGCATGACATTTTATTTCTTGCTGAGCGTTAGACTCATTGTTTTATCATGTGATGTATGTGATTATTTTGATATCAGTGACTTAACTGTGGAGAAGGAGATATTGCAGGATGAGTAGTTGGATTATCAACTGAGTTCGACTTGAGGGTTATGACCTACGAAAAATAAATATTTGATGCTCGTAAGTATGATTTTCAAAAGGGAAATTAACACTGCAGATCCTATTGTAACGACCTGAATTTTCGTAATTCCTTGAAAATGCGAGAAATTTAAAAATTTTAAAAGACTCTTTTATAAAATGAAATCAGAGTGCGACGCCAAAGCCGGATCGCTACTAACCCTTCTTTAAACTCGTTGTGAAAACCAATTGGTAAAGTGCGGAAGCGTTATAAAAATCATTTATTTAAAACATTGCAGAAGCGTAAATAATTTAATGAAAGAACTTAATAAAAGGAACGAAACAATTAAATATAATTTCAATTACAACTATTTTCTCTTTTCATTTAAGCCTGGCCAGCCAGGAGTCACGCGCGTGCAAATCATTCATCCCTGCTTTATTGTCTGATTATTGTCTTTCGCACTTACTCCTAAGTCTGTGCATTTCTTTTCACGTACCAGTACCTACACCTACACCACAAGTAACTATAAGCTCAAAGGCTTAGTAAGGAAAAAAGTTTAATGCAACATGATATGTCACTCTTTAGTTCGTTTTGGAATAGAGGTCACCTAAACCAATCTTTTCATTAAGTCATTCGTTCGTTTCTTTTGTTCTTTACTCGTACATCGAGCTGGAGATTGGTGGATTTCCTTTGGGATGGAATAGTGGATTGGATCTAACCTTTTACTTGCAACTAAGTCCTTGTTCCCGTCAAGGTAGGGGGCTTCGCCCAGCTACAGACTAGAACTGCTACCCATCCGCCCCCCAACTCCTTTTTTTTTCTTTTCTTTTGTTTCTGTGTCGAGCTAAGCTACCGGACCACAGAGATCTTCATCTTTTTCTTTCATTTTCCTCACTCAATGCATGTGTGAGTACCACCACCAAGGGGCACTCCCTATTACTTTCAATTACATGATGCATAACCATACATTCTCAACCTAACATGATATATAATGCTTTATAAAGTACATTAACAATAATTGAAGTGCGCATAAATGAAAGTAACTTAATAGCAGGAATTAAAAGTGCATAGAAATGAAGACAACCAATAATTGAACAATGCACAACAGAGAACATTTATAATATTGAATACAGGAATTAACATGCTAATTATCCTAGTTAACTTCCTAGTCCATTTACATACTCCCTACCTTTATTATTCTAGGTAATTATTCTAATCAGTTATCCAAGTAAATTAACATGCTCCTGAGTTAATTACATGTTTTTATCCTACTTAACTAATCATACTTTAGTTTAGCAGAAAATAACATGCTAAGGACATGTAATCGTAATCGAGATCGTAAGCAATACCAAGAAGACAATAACAAAAGCAATTATAAAACATACATTCACATAATAAATGAGACCCTTAACTCATTCTCATTTAATTCATTCTCTTTTCATCTTTCTTACCATTTTACTCTCTAGTAAAGTAAAGCATGAGGAGGGAAATTGCAGCAAAAGACAATAAAGGATTAACATACATAATATAATCAAAGGAAAGACTAGCATGCTAATATTATTCTCTTAATTAATTACATGCTCGAGTTTAGTCAATTACTAGTTAACTCACTCTACTTAATTAACATGCATCAGTGATTAATCAAGTTAATTAAACGTGCTTGACTAGTTAAATTTATCATGCTCAACTAGCGAGTTAACATGCTCAACAAATTAGTTAACATTCTCAATGCCTAATTTAATTACTCTAGTTGATTAGCATGTGCAAGAAGATTACAATTATTCTAATTAATCATTAGTCAATTTACATGCTCAAGGGATAATTACCATTAGTATCCTAGGTGATTAGGCATACCTGGATTAAACATGCTCAATTTAATTAAACGTACTTAAAGAGAGATTACAAATACTATTCTAATTGGTTATCCTAGTTACAGTTGATGAACATGCTCAAGGAGTAGTTACAATTACTAGTTTGATTTAACGTGCTAAGAGGCTATTCGATTAACAATTAACATACTCAAGGCCTAGTTGAGTTAACGTGCAGAATAATAGGTGTGAACAATCTATATCCTGAACGAAACGAAATGACAGTTGAATTAAAACAGAGGATTTAGACTAGATAGCAAGTAAGTAATAAATAAAAGAACATTTAAGGGAAACTCTTAATCCATTCCTGCTCCTCATTTACATATTCTTTATTTCACACTCATTACATTCGACATTTGATCATTCATCTCAGTAATTTAAGTAACGTAGTCGAAGCAAAGAGAACAATTGACAATAAAGGGATCTATATTATCAACAAGGGAAATAGCAACCAACATGGAATCACCAATGGAAATATCTACATAATAGAACTAACAATAAAGGCAGTATCTACACAACATAACAATGGGAATTTACGCAACTCACACACCCATACTTGTGGTGTAGGGCCTCCACTGGCCAAGACACCCCTATTTTCTTACCTCAATTCTTTATTGCGCGTTAACACCTAATCGCTATCTTTTTTCTCTTTCCGATACCTTCACAATAAAAAACATCTTTCATTAATAATTTCGACTTATAACTTTCATTTCCTTTTCAAATTTTAACTTGTATAATAATTCTAAGAATTTTACGGAACAGAATCTATCTCAACTTAAACTACCAGTAGCTTATATATTTCAAGGAAACATATCCTCAGCCATATAACAGTTTCTAACACTACCACAGAGAACATTACGCTTCAACAAAGGCATTAACACGACAAGGTAAAATCCAACACTTCATACTTGTGGAAATGACCAACAGAGCACAACAATTAGCAGAAACATTTCTAAACCAACTAAGTGTTTCATAAGGCCGTATTTATTTACTTACACCAAAGCAGATAATCCATAACATTTAATAATTAGTTCAAATATGGATCTTAATATCAACTTAGGTATGACGGAAGACTGATTACACTGTCAACAACATTTTACCGTAACTACAATGTTGTCGTGAAGAAACCATCTCTTAATTGCTTTGTTGTAGCCGAAGCAAACGTAATGCCATCTAAACCAACACACCTGCCGGGATCAACAAACTGCATGATGAGAAAACTCTTTGCTTGGATCTAAAAGTCTTAGTAAGTTCAAGTGAAACTAGGCAGTATTTTGCCTCTTTCTTCAAACCTTCATAAACTAAGCTCATATCCATGTCAGCGGTCTAAATTAATACGTTTAACGGTAAACGTTACAATAATATTTGCAGTGTTTATTTTTTATAGTTTAATGGTTAAATTGTTAACAAAAATACTTTAGTAGTTGACTTGTCATTTATTATAAAGTACTGTGGTTGATTTATTAATTTTTATAATTTTTATTCACAAATAAAATACTAAAATAAAAAATTAAGTTCCCAATATTATTGTAATGAATTCATTTTTTATAATATAGATTTTTAAGATACTCATTTAATTTAATAATTAATTATTAAATTAATTATCAGTTGATTATGTAGGAGGTGAAATTAATTACCAATTTAATTAATTTGATAATATTAGTAATTAATTTCAACTCATAATTAATTAACGGATAATTAATTCCCAACATGCATATTATATTTATTTATGTAATATATTACTAGAAAATATGATGTTATACTTGGAGAATATGACGATAGGACGATATCAGCTATTCAATTTTCATTATTATTTTATTTATTGTTCTTGGTACTTTGTCATGGTTTAGTGTTAAAAAAAAAATAATATTTTAAATTTATTTAGTAGAATGACAACATTTTACCATAAAAAAATAATTTTTCACAGCACAAAAAGATAATATTTTCCAACAAAATGACAATATTTTATAAAAGAAAAATGTAATCACACTGTTTGCAGTTATATTTTACATAATTTAGTGAAGAATAAGACGATGAATGAGCCACTGCGTCGTCATGGTGATTGACGCGGATGACCTCTCCACCATGACGATGGTAGATAACGATTTTTTATTCATCCCCAAGGAATAGAGGGTCAGTTTTCAGCTATAAAGGACGAGTTCGCTGGTCTGAATCTCTCACTCCATCAAACTTGAAGGAAAGAGATGACGATGGCGACGATGGCGACGACATGGAGTTACTTAGGTTCTTTAATGGCGAGCTTCATGTTCGTCTGGGCCATCGCTCAACAATTTTTTCCCTCCGAAATTCGTGGCTATTTGAGTAAATACTCTCTGAAATGGCTGAAATTTTGGTACCCATATGTTCGTATCACCTTCCATGAATATACAGGCGAGCAAATGAAGCGAAGCGAAGAGTACGACGCCGTCAAAAGCTACCTCATGGCCACTTCGTCCACTAAGGCTCGGCGGCTGAAAGCGGAGTTAGTAAAAGACACCCAGTCTTTCCTTCTTAGCATGGAAGAGAACGAAGAAGTTACAGACGAGTTCGAAGGAGTTAAGCTATGGTGGAGTTCCAACGAAACGACAACAAAGAGTATGTCGTTTTCCTTTTATCCGGCTGCCGACAAGAGAAGATCCTACTCTCTCACTTTCCATATGCGACACAGAGAGATCATCACTGGATCCTATTTAGATTTCGTTCTGAAAAAAGGGAAATCCATTGCAGTGGAAAACAGGCAGAGGAAGCTTTACACCAACAATCCGAGCAACAGTTGGCATGGTTATAGGGGGACAAAGTGGAGCTATGTGCCATTTGAGCACCCTGCAACTTTCGAAACTCTTGCTATGGATCCGAAGAAGAAGAAGGAGATTATCGACGATCTTCGAAAGTTCAGCAAAGGGAAAGATTACTACGCGAAGATCGGAAAAGCTTGGAAACGTGGGTATCTTCTTCACGGTCCACCTGGCACTGGTAAATCGACGCTGATAGCGGCCATGGCTAACTTCTTAGGCTACGATATCTACGACGTTGAACTAACAGCAGTGAAAGAGAACTCAGATTTGAGGCAGCTACTGATCGACACGCCGAGAAAATCTGTAATAGTGATAGAGGATATCGATTGCTCTCTTGATCTGACGGGACAGCGTAACAAGAAGAAACAGAAGGACGAAGAGGAAGTAAACGACGAAAGTTCAGAAAAAAAGAAGATTCAAAAATTGGCAGACGACGATGAAAGAAACAAAAGTAAAGTCACACTTTCTGGGCTACTCAATTTCATAGATGGAATATGGTCTTCTTGCGGGGGAGAGAGAATCGTCGTATTTACAACGAATTACGTGGAGAAGCTGGATCCTGCTCTGATAAGGCGGGGAAGAATGGATAAGCACATCGAGTTATCATACTGTTGCTTCGAAGGATTCAAAATTCTGGCAAAGAACTATTTGGATGTTGAGGCGCACGAGTTGTTCGAGAGAATCGAGAGGTTGATGAAGGAAACCAACATGATTCCGGCGGATGTAGCTGAGAATTTGACGCCCAAATCAGAGGATGACGATGCAGAGACGTGTTTGAAGAGTCTGGTTGAAGCTCTGGAAATGGCGAAAGAGGAGGAGGAAGCGAGAAAGAATGGGGAGGAAGAAACGAAGAGTAAGTCAGAAAATTGACGTGTTACCGTGGACTGGCAGTGGTAGCTCTAGAGTGTGATGGCCTACCCAGTGGCTGAGCATGTAATGTTTCTCATAACCTAATAATAAAAGAAATCAATCTATTTATGGATTAATAGTAAATCAAACCCTAACTAATTTTTATTAATAAATAAAATATAAAAAATAAAGAAAAATTAACACCGCAAATCTTATGGTTTGTAAACAATGACAAGTCAAACCCTAAAGAAATTTTTTTAACAACTAAAATCCTGAAGTATGAAAAATTTTTGCTCATGACCTCGCAGTCACGTTTCTCATTCAAATCCATCAACTTTAACGCCTCTGTTTCGTTGACTCAAAGAACCGTCGAACGGAGATAAAAGACGTCAATTATCGGGGGCCGAAGGACGTCCCTCCTGCCTGTTGGAAGATGGACAGTCGTTGGATTGATTATCGGGCTATGGCGGACGATCTTCATTGGCCTTTTGATTGAGGAAGGACGTCCCCCACTCGAAATTGACTGCCAATATTGAATCTGTCAATTTCCAAAGGCGATGGCAGACGATCGCCCATGGTCATTGGATCGAGGGAGACAAATCCCTTATAGGGATTGACGGCCAACATTGAATTTGCCATTGTCCAAAGGTGATGGCGGACGACATTCTATGGTCGTTGGATCGAGCGAAGGACGTCCCTTATCGGGATTGAAGGCTAGGATGGACTCCAAATTCCTTAATGTTGAAGAGTCACATGCAAGACACACTCGTTTTTAAAACACGCGAATTCCCTCAATAAAGACGAACGTCCTTGTCCACAACGGACGTCCCTCAACTTATTTCGGACGTCTCTCGTCCTATTTCGAACGTCCTTCACTCCAAGACGACATCGTTCTGCCAATTACGGACGTCGCTAGCCTCACAATGGATGTTTCTCTTCTTAAGACGGCGGCGTTCAGGCCATAACGGACGTCCTTCTTAGTACGAGGGACTTCCGTTTTCGATTGAGGGTCTTTCTGTGAACGCTAAACGACAACATTTCTCCTCTCGACAGACTCAAATCTGCCTACATAATCGTGAAGAACGTCCCTTGGCTTAGCTATTGCCAAGAGAAATTTCCTCTTCCTTTGACCAACTCGAACTTCCGATATCTATCCTCACGTTTGTTGAAACGTTTGTCTTCCTTCGTCTTCGTTTGACGGTCTTTAGCGTCAACGAAACGGAGGCGTTAACTTCGACAGATTTGGACGGAAAACGTGACTGCGAGGTTGCCGGTGAGAATTTCTCATAGTTTAGGATTTTAGTTATTAGTAAAATTTCTTCAAAATTTGACTTGTTATTTATCTCAAATTATAAAGTTTACTGTGTTAATTTTCTAAAAATAAATTAGGAAAATATTGTTATAATAAATTTGTTTTTTTATAGTATAGTTAATAAATTAAGGAGGTAAAAGGAAACTTTCTAAGAAAAAGTGATCCCACTAAACCAAAAAATAAAGACTCTAAACATTTATAATAATTCACAACTTTCTGTCGTAGCATCCTATCCTACCCCAGATGACGTTGAATACCTACTACCTCTTTAAAAGAGAGATATCCTGAATCACTAGACGACGGGGCCAGAGGTGGCTAACGAGTCGAGTCGAGTCGGTCGAGCCTGAAAAAGTCTAACTCATCGAGCCTGTCAGGCTTAACGAGTTGAGCCTAACGAACCTGCCGAGCCTAACGAGCCGAGCTTAACGAGTCTGCCGAGCCTAACGAGTCTGCCGAGCCTAACGAGTCGAGCCTTAACGAGCCGAGCGAGCCTAACGAGCCTTAACGGGCCGAGCCTAACGAGCCAAATATACATAAATAATAATATCTTATATAAATATATTATAAATTATTTTCAATATTATACAATTTAAAATTATAATAAACATTTATTATTATAATGTAAAAATACTATAATTAATAATTTAATTGAATAAATATTTTTATTGAATTGAATAAATATTTTTATTACAATTTCAAAATGAAAATGAAAATGAAAATTTCAAATATAAATTACAATTTCAAAGCACAACTTACAAGATAAAGAAAATATATGAAAATGAAAATTACAATTTCAAATTTAAATAAAAATTTAGTCTTCGACATCCAAATTTTTGAATTCTTCAACTATGTCATCTTCTCGTTGTTGATCTCTCATCACAGCGTCGTTCCAATCCTTCATGCAAATGAGTGCCTCAACGATTTCTGGTGCAAGTCTTCCTCGTTTATCATCGTACACACGTCCACCTGCACTAAAAGCAGACTCCGATGCTACTGTAGAGACCGGAGGTGTTAGTAGATCACGTGCCATTCTAGAAAGAATAGGAAATGAAATAGAATTGACTTTCCACCAAGCCAAAATATCAAAATCCTCGGGGCAAGAAATGTTATGGTAGGTGTTAAGATAAATATCGAGTTCATTTCTTTGTGAATTATAAGAATGAACATTGCTATCTATTTGCTTAAATATATCATACATAAAATCTTGTGGATCTCCACCACAAGCACCACTACTAGAACTAGCATGCATATCATATGAAGGAATTGAACGATTATTAGAATATTTAATTTCATAAGAAGAAAATAAATTATCAATTTCATTTCTTAATTGAGCACCATTAATTGAAGAAGAAATACCTAAATTAGAAGAAATTCTATCAAGCATTATACACATTCCATCTAATTTAAATCTAGGATGCATTATGCATGCAAAACAAAAAATATGAGGTATGTTAAGCCAATATTTTTTAAATTTTTTTTCCATTTTTTCAATTAATGCACAAAATTCGTTTCTTTGTTTAAATATTTGAAAAGTACCCGTTAATTTTATAAAAAGTGGGAGAACAAGATGAGTAGTGGGATAGTAAATTCCCGAACATTTATTCGTAGCTTAAAAAAATGGTTTTAAAAAATCAAGAAATAAATTAGCAATATCGCAACTATTATGATCAAGAGTAATACATTTTTTTTTTTCACTAATATAAGCACAAATAACTAACCAATATGGCTTAGCATTTTCTAACATTAAATAAGTCGAATTCCACCTTGTATCTACATCGGTTTTTAATTTTCTTGGTTTAAGTTGAGCAACTTTACAATATTCTTTATATTCTTGTTGTCGCGTATTAGATGAAGTAATAAAAGAAATTGCAGATCGAATAGATTCAATATGTAGCGAAATATGTGACATGCCATCTAGAACAACTAAATTTAAAATATGACAAACACATCTCATATGAAAAAGAGTATTATGAGCCGTATCTAATTGAAATAACCTTTTAAATTCAAAAATTGCAACATCGTTAGCAGCAGCATTATCTAGCGTAATACTAAAAATTCTATATCTAATAGCATATTCTTGCAAAATTCCAACAATATATCTATAAATGGTAACGCCACTATGTGGATATTCACAACTACGAAATCCTAATATTCTTTTATTTAATTGTCAAGAGTCATCAATAAAATGAGAAGTTACGACAATATATCTTAAAGCATTAGGTGCACTCCATAAATCAGAAGTAATACAAATAGACATAGACGGAGCATTTGAAAAAAACTCAATTAATTCATTTTTCATATGATTATACATTTTAATAATATCACTTCGCGTCGTACTTCTAGGGACTCGTCTAAAACTAGGATTAATATACTCTTTCATAAAATTTTCAAATAAATCGCTATCAAACATAGATAAAGGTGCTTCAGATTGTGATATATATTTTGCTACTCCTTCTCTCATTTTATTATGTGAATACATAAAATTGTCACTGCCACTAGCATTTATGAGTGTTTGTGTAGGGTCTTTCACTTGCTTGTTAGCGTGATATTTTTCATAATGCCTACCAAGTGTGCTAGTAGAACTACCGGATACGTATGCATAATGTTTAATACAATATTTACATTGTGCTCTACTTTCTATTTTTCCACCAATTTTAATATCTTTTATTTCAAAATTATTCCATAACTCCGATGTTTTACTTCTTTTTTTTCTAGGTGACGATGTGGATGCATGTGCCGATGATTGATCAATTGCAATTGTGAGATTATCTTCCCTAATTTCCTCAATATCATCGTTAGTGTCATTAAAAGTGTCAAGCAAAAAATCACGAGGATCCATAATTAAAAAAATTGACTACTACGAAACAATTAATAAATAAAATGATACCGCACACCAATTACGCAACAATAGTATGCAATTGTTGTGAATTGTGATCACCTCCTCCCCGAATACGAGTCCTACAAAAATTGCAAAAAAAAAATTAGTTGTTTTGTAATACACATTAAATTAAAAAAATTAAAATTAAAAAAATAAAATATACCTTTGAAATTGGGAGAAGGATGGAGAGATTAAGCAACTGAGAAGGAGATATTGAGAGAAAAAGAGAAAAATTTGTGAAAAGATTGAGAGAATGTGAGAAAGTTGGGATGAAAAATTTGAGAGATAATGAGGAGTATATATAGAGAAAAATTTGCCAACCGTTGGATCAAGACCGTTGCTTGATCACGTTGCTTCAGCTTGAAGCTGAACTGAATACACAGCAACGGTCTGAAAACCGTTGCTGTGTTGGGATCGTTGGGCAACGGTCTTAAGACCGTTGCCCAACATGGCAGCCAACAGCTGAAGGCTCAGTCGAGCCCTCAGACGAGCAACAAGCAACGGTCTCTAGACCGTTGCCATCGCCACTCGCCAACGGTCTTCAGACCGTTGCAAGAAACGGTCTGAAGACCGTTGCTTCTCTGTGAGAGTTCTCACAGAGAAGCAAACTCTCACAAAGAAGCAACGTTGCTTCTCTGTGAGAACTCTCACAGAGAAGCAAGCCACATGTCTGAACTTCTCAGACAGAGGCGACGATGCGGGACAGAGGCGCCGACGAAAACCACGAACGTTGGTGGACTTCGGGAGTTCGCCTCCACACGAGTCGGCGAGCTCTGTCTTGCCGGCGATCGCCATTGACGTGAGCGGGTGCCGAGTCGGGAGATCGCGGCCTGTAGCCTCAGTCGCCGTTGTCGCGAGCCCGGGCTGGGAATTGACTCAGTCCTCGTCGTCGCGAGCCCGGTCCTGCTCAGAGAGCTTCGTCTTCACGCAAGCTCTGTCCCCGTCGTCGCGAGCGGGACTCAGTCCCCTATCCGACTATCCCCGACTCCCCGTTGTCGCTAGCTCGGGCTCGGGTAGAGTGGTGGGCTGGCTCGCGGGTTGGCTAGGCGGGCCAGCCCGCCAGGCTCGCGAGCCCAGGCTCAGCGAGCTCGCGAGCCCAGGTGCTCGGGCTCGGCTCGGCCAGTCTACCGAGCCCGGGCTGAGCCCGCTCGGTTACTGTAGCGGTCCGAGCCAAGCTCAGACTGCTACAGTAACGAGCTGAGCGCCAGCCCGCCCATTAGACACCTCTAACGGGGGCATACTTGCCAAACCGCTGTCATACTATGATCATAGTATGAATAGTTTTATGAAAATGTTAAGATGGAATAATGTGAAATAATTTCAAGAAATATTTTTTATTAAATATTTAAGTTTTTTTTTCTTGAGTAGAATATACGTTTTTGCAGTAAAAAATATTCTTTCTTTCTTCATAGCAGAAAACAGAAAGAATATTTTCTGCAATGTAAAGTATATTTTGCAGAAGAAAGAATATTTACCACAGCAGAAACTTATTTTATGCAGCGAAAACTTATTTTTCTCAAAATATTAATTAATTTTTTAGATACTCATCTAATTTATTAATTAATTATGAGATGAAATTAATTATCAATTTAATTAATTTGGTAATATTGGTAATTAATTTCACCTTATAATTAATTAACGAGTAATTAATCAAATTGGACAAATATCTAAAAAATTAATTAACAATTTAATTAATGTTATATGAAAAATACGTTTTCAAAAAATACGTTTTTGCTTTGGAAAATAAGTTTTCTTTGTGGAACATTCAGCCTGCCCGCTTGCTTGGCCCGTTATTGTAGCTGGTTGAGCCGAGCTCAGCCCTCTACAATAACCGAGTGGACCAGGTCGGGGCCAGGAAAGTGGGCCCAACAGAGCCCAAATTTCTGGGCTCACGAGAGCTTGGAGAAAATCACTTGCCACCGTCCAATGAAAGATCGCACGGTGAGGGACGATACATGGAGGAGAGACAAAACATTGTTGATGAGCTCGAGAAGCGATTCAGGCAACGTCGTTGATGGAGTTTCTGGTGGGCCATAGGGAACGGTGGGGTGGTGGAATGCATTTGGGCATTCCGGCGTGATATGAATCGGACTTAGACCCCCGGTTAAGATTCACGGGGAAGCATAAGAATGGAGAGAATAAAGAGATGAAAAAATGGAGATTTCTGCGAGTCGGAGCAGAGAAAAAAGGAGGAGTAAAGAGAAGGAAAAAATTGAAGAAAGCAGGATGGGAGCGTGAAGGGAGGAAGGTGAAGGCTAGCTAGGCTAGCCAGCCCGCCCGCTCAGCACATTACTGTAGCTGGCTCGCCCCGGGCCCGGTAGGAGGCCGAGCCGAGCCCGAAATTGCTGGCTCGCCAGCCCGCCGAGCCCGGGCTCGAGAGCCTGGCGGGCGGGCCGGATCGCGAGCCTGGCTGGCTGGCCCGGCGAGCCCGCCCGGCAGTTGCTTGGCCGAGCCCGCCCGGCTCATGAATGGCTGAGCTAGCGCGAGCCCAGACGCAGAGACCGTGAACTGCTTAGCCTCCAGCTCGACTCGCGTGGAGGGCGTGAACTTGGAGGCGTCGGGAGTGGAGGTGGAGCTCGACTCGTCGAAGGCCGAAGCTCGTCGTAGGGGCGTCGAAGGCCGGAGCTCGTCGTCGAAGGCCGAAGCTTGTCGTCGGGGCGTCGAAGGCTGAAGGAGGGTCGTCGGCTCGCGTTGCAGTCTGGGCATCGAAGGTAGTCCAGCGTCGAAGGAGGAGGGTCGTTGTCTTGGTCTCGCGTCGAGTCGCGTTGTAGTCTGGAGTCTGGACTCCAGTTTCGACTTTCGACACTCTGAACTTCAGAGTTTAGACTGGAGACTAGAGTACCTTCGAGACTCCAGTCTCCAGTTTCCCCTCGAGTCTCGGTCTCCGAGATAGAGACTCTGTCTCATCTGAGGCTCAGTCTGAGCCTCAGACTATGCTGGGCAACGGTCCCACATTTATGGCTCGTTAGGCTCGGTTTGTTAAGGCTCGGTCGGCTCGTTAGGCACTGCTCGTTAGGCTCGGCTCGTTAGGCTCGGCTCGTTAGGCTCGGCAGGCTTGATGAGCCCAATTTTTTCAGGCTTGGCCGACTCAGCTCGGCTCGTTAGCCACCTCTAAACTAGGCAGTAGATGAGAGAAAATAATGGCGAACTCAAAGGAACGGATTCGACCTCTGGGTTTGACCCAGTGGCCAATGGAGGGTTTCCCGTGTTACATCAATAAAATGGTGATATTTGTTAAATAATAATAAATTATTGTCACTTCCACGAGAAAAATGGTTAAATGTATTTACCATTTAAGACAAAACACTGCAAATCATTTTCATCTAAATTTTGTCTAATCAGTTGAATTGAGCCTAAAATCTGTGATCCTTGAGTCAATCCAACTGGCTTTTTTGGCGTAAGCTAAACGCTCGTATTTAAAGTTATATTATTAAATTAATAATAATTATTTCTAATTTTATTATAGTATTAATATTTAATAAGTTAACATTTCAACGTTACTTGTGGTGGACTCTCATAATTATTAGAATTTCTACTAATTTATGTATTACTTATTTACTTTCTAGTTATCAAAAAACATGTAGAATTATTAGTTTATATTCTTCTTATAAAAATAAATATTCTAATATTAGCCATGTTAGCCTTTTTGTTATGTTAAGTTTTATTTTGATGATGACTAAAATGGTGATTAATTTAATAAAATCAATAAGTTGTATTTTGCATTATTCGGATATTATTCTTAATTTTTATAATTAATATTTATCCACATTTATTGAAAATACCTTCAAAATGGGTATTATTAATGTTCTAACAAGTTCATCTAAGTCCATGTAGGGAATACATATCATTTCGGGACTTAGAAAAATCAAGAATGTGAAAAATGAGCAAAAGGTCGACGAATAGAACAAAAGGGTCGACCCTGTCATGCATTCACGAAGGAAAGGGTCGACCGCACGGTCGACAGCGAAATGGACAGATTGCCCCAGAATTTCTACACGAAGGAAAGGGTCGACCACACGGTCGACCGCACCGAAGGTATATTTTAACGGTCAAATCTCAACGGATAGAATTCCAACGGCTAGTTAAAAGGGTCGACCGTTTATGGCATAAGGTCGACCGTTTGTGCAGTATCTATAAAATTGGGATCACTCCAAGCTCTCCACAACTAACGAATCAAATATTCGAGGCGAAGCCCTGGCAAAATCAATACTCAAATACTACTCAGTGAGCTTTTAATTGTGTTGTAAATCCAATTCTCCCTATTCCGAACTTGTGAGTTATATTTTGGGAGAATTTGGATTAGCTAGATTTAAGCTTAAATTTCCGAGTTTAGTACTGTGCTTGATTGTAAAGGGTGATTCCCTAAGAATTCATCACATTTGGGTGACGCCCCGAAATAGTCAAATTTAGGGTGACGACTCGTAAGAGTCTAAGGTTGACGACCTTATAATTAGTCAAGGGTGACGCCCCGTCTAATAGTCAATTTGTAAACGGTTTTATTGGCACCCGCAAGCCAATTACTTAGTGTATCTCCAAGTGCAACTTGGAGCGCAGACGTAGGCTAGTTTGCCGAACCGCGTAAACAAATATTGTGTGCATTTCTCTAACCCTTACTCTTTATATTATTGCATATATTTGTTATCGATATTTTAATTATTTGACGAACACGTGATAAGATTAAAATATCGCACGAAAAAGTTAAAACGCTATATTCACCCCCCTCTATAGGCGTATATCGATCCTACAAGTCATTTACGTCCTTCTTCACATGCTAGTTCTAGTAGTGGTGGTAGTAGCTTAGCGTATTCATGATATTTGGAATGAATTAGATACAAATGTTTATTCTAGTTTTATGCGAAATGAACTGGATATTTATTTTGACACTCGATATCAATTTTCTCACGATGAGAACTTTGATATTTTAGATCGGTGGAAAAAGTTTTCCACTACATGATCTACTGTTGAGAAAAAAGAACCCAAATAATAATGAAGCTTCAAATGAAACGTCCTCTTCTCCTTCAACTTGCACTTCTCTTTCTACTCTCATAAAAATCTCCTTTCAAGTGTCAATTTCTTAGAAAACTACTCTTTTATTTTATTCTCTTATTTCTTCTTTGTCGCTATTCTTTTGTGCTATGGTCGTCCTCTTCTATTTTGTCATTTGATGTGAAGCTTGTTGAGATTTGAGTTTTCTTTCTCCGTCTTTGTTGACGAAAGTTTCTTATCGAGCTTTTTAACTCAATGTACTTAGACAAATCTACAACAAATGATTCAATAAAGTTAATGTTATTAGAACTTGTTATTCTTTTTTTTTATATATATATTAAACATTAATTAATGAAATTAGTGACTTATTTTAATTATTTATAATTTATTATATTAATTATACAGATTAATTATTCTTTACCCAATGGATTTTTTAGTTATAACACGAGGCAGGCTCGCCACTCTCCACGTGACAAATACTTTCTTTTGTGGACGACGTTTTAGACGAAAAAGCCAAAGTATCTTCAGAAAAGGCATGCCACCTCGACGACTTTGACTTTCAAAGCTATTTTTTTCTTTTCTTTTTTAATATTTTAAAGAAAAAGAAGATGATATTTACAGGCAGGGCCCTAACAAGATGCCCTACTAACACAGCTCCACTTTGCTTTGAATCTTCCTTAGACTTCACACAAAAGATTGTCCATTCTTGATTGCAAGTGGCGGTGGCAGCTTAGCTCCACAATTTAGTTTCACAATTGAAGCTGCTATTCTCTTTGCTATAGCCACTGAAAATCGGTTTTAACATGGTTTTAAAAAGCTGCATAGCTATGTCTTTCCATATGTCGTCCAAGGAGTAGCCAATTTTGTGTGCCAGATTGTCTTCTTCGGCTGTCTTCAACACGGAAATACGAATAATAAAGCCATTGGTGGGTAGAGTGTCTTGACGTCGCGGCGTGTAGACCAAGTTTGGCCTGGACGCCGCAACGTCCCAGTACACCGCAGCATCCTCCCAAGACACCGCGGCGTCCAGACCAAATTTGACCTTCTTTTTTTTTTGGAAAACCACGGCGCCGGGGCTTTTTGTCTACAAACCGCAGCGGCGCCCTGTCAGCTTCTTAACGACGAACGTGACAACAATGTTGGTTTTATCATTTTCCCATACACCAGTGGTTAATTTGTTAGAAAATAAAGGATAGCAGTTGACTTGTCATTGATCGCAAACCACGATAGTTAATTTGTCATTTTCCCATAATTTTATTTATGTATCTTTGGCTTGTTAAGCTCGACTCATTGGGCTCATTGGGCTTACTCGACTTGGCTCCTTAGGCTCGTGGCTCTCGAGCCGGCTCGGGTTGAAAATTTTTTGGGGTCAGCTCATTAAGCTCGGCAAGCTCGGTAAGTAGCTCGGCTCGGCTGACTCGTTTAACATCTCTACATACACTTTAAGTTGCAAAAGATACACTTTTTGAACGAAATATACATTTTTCGCTGCCAAAAATATATCATTTCCACTATGAAAAAAAAAATTAAATTTTTAATAGAAAACGTGATAGTGATATTTGCATTGTTCATTTCACATAGTTCAATATTTTATTTATTAGAGAAAAGTGTTTAAGGGTTATTTGTCACTAATTAGGGGTGGGCAAATCGGTTCTCGGTTCCGATTCTGGACCTCTCGGAACTGACCGTGCGGTTCTCGGTTCCGAGAATAAGGAACCGGAACCTAAACCGCAAGGAACCAGAACCAAGTTCGGTTCCAGTTCGATTCTGGTCGGTTCTGGTTCCCAACCTGCAGTTAAAAATATGGGAGTCGGCAGATGTTGAAAAAATATTCCTGAAGGTATGAATCTTCAATGTGGCAACAACAATTTTGCCACATTGAAATGCTGCACAATAGAGACAACAATTTGAAGACTCTAATTCATAAGAAATAAAAAACAGTTCATTCAATTCATCAGAAATCAAAAACAAAACAGAATCGCAATTTATCAGTTCATCCAATTCATCAGAAATCAAAAACAGAATCTCAAGCCCTACTAAATCGAACCAGAAGCAACGTTTTTTAACAAACATACCCTCGTAATCAGGGGAGCAAAGGTTAGAAGCAACGATTTCTGGTTTTTCTTCGCGGATTCGCCTTCCCAATCGCAGGTTCACACTTCGCAGCTTCGCAGTAGCAGCTTCGCCTCTCGGTCTCGGTTCCTGACTTCCAGCTTCATTTTCGTAGTCGCAGCTTCGCCTCTGGGTCTCGGTTCGTAACTTCCAGCTTTGCTTTCGCAATTGCATCTTCGCCTCTCGGTCTCGGTTCCTGACTTCCAGCTTCGCTTTCGTAGTCGCAACTTTGCAGTCGCAAATTCGCTCTCGGTCTGGTTCTTGACTTCCGGCTTTGCTTTCGCAGTTGTAGATTCGCAGTCGCAGCTTCGCCTCTCGGTCTTGGTTCCTGACTTCCAGTTTCGCTTTCGCAGTCGCAGCTTCGCCTCTCGGTCTCAGTTCTAGCTTCACTTTCGCAGACTCTCCCTTAAGTTTTAAAACCATCGGTTCTCGGTTCTTGAATTATGGAACCGAGAACTGAATTGCACATATAAAAAAAATTGAAACCGAAAATGGTAAAAATGTAGGAACCAAGAACCAGAACCGACCCATAACCGAACTTCGGTTCCGGATCGGTTCTCAGTTCTGGTCGGTTCTTGCCCACCCCTATCACTTATCTCATATTTCAAGGGTTATTTTATTAATTTTCCAATTCAAGAATTAAGATAGCAAAAAGGCATAAATTAAATATTGCCACATAAATCTTTAAAAGTAATTGATAATTATGAAAATAAAATTAGATCTTCCTTCACAAAACTGTTATTTGGATTTTAAAAAACAATTTTGCAATTTTTAAATTTTGGGTAATTAACAAAACTAATAACCTAAAAACAAGTTAATCACCAAATAATTTTTACTAATAAATAAAATACTAAATTATAATAAATAAATAGAACAAATATTGTTGTCACGTTTTCATTTAAAAATTTTAATTTTTTTTCGGAGCGGATAAGTCAAAAACTTACTTTCGCAATTTATTTCTTTTGCAGAAAAAATCATTTTTGCTGCGGAAAGAATACCATCTCCCATCATCATCTTCCTCCCAACAACTCAGACATTCAGGCGATCGTCATACCAGGTCTGTATTTCTACCATCTATCAAAACAAAGCTTTCCATTGGCAAATTTAACAATCTTTCATTGAGAACAGTGTTGACCATTGCCTACAATAGGATGTAAATCTCAAATCCAAACTAAACTAACACCCATCTACAAACACTAACTTCGACACATCTCTGCTCTCTCTCTCTCTCTATCTTTATTCCAAGCGGGCTATATGTCATTGACTATACAAAAATCAAACGTACCTTAATCTCTCCAATGTGTTTATATACAACTGCCGTGATGCTGTACAATTTGCAAGGCTGCTTGTATCGACTGTTATCCTTCTTATTGTATAAAAAAATCCGCCTGTATTGTATCAGAAAACTGCTTCAAAGAAGAGAATTTGGGGCTGGAAACGTCTATCTTCACACATGAAGAGGACTTTGTCCCATTTTCCGGTCAGCTGCATCAGTTCAAATATGGATCTTAATATCAACTTAGGTATGACGGAAGACTGATTACACTGTCGACAACATTTTACCGTAACTACAGTGTTGTCGTGAAGAAACCATCTCTTAATTGCTTTGTTGTAGCCGAAGCAAACGTAATGCCATCTAAAGTAACACACCTGCAGGGATGAACAAACTGCATGATGAGAAAACTCTTTGCTCGGATTTGAAGGTCTTAGTAAGTTCAAGTTGTCGTACCAGTGAAACTAGGCAGTATTTTGTCTCTTTCTTCAGACCTTCATAAACTAAGCTCATATCCATGTCAGCTGCAAGGCTGCCTAAAGTTGCAGATATATTTTCTGGGCTTTCTTCAATGGTCTGCCAACCAAGAACTGAAAGTTTCCATATTAAAAACCAAGCCCCCTCAAACGAGTCCTTTTTTCTCTTCTTATCAAACTAAAACTGTACTCTCCAAATCACTCTTTAGAAACCTCATGGAAGAAAGAACATGATTCTGAAAAATTTGCCACTAACCTATGATAAAGTAGCGGGGAAGGTTTGTGATAGAACGACTCAGGTGGTTTGGCGCACCGCAGCCGAATAATTCCTGCTCACATTTCACTTTTGGCTCATCCATGGACACAAGCTTCAAAAGTTCTGAAAATGAGCTACTCCAATGAGAAATCTGATGGATGAAAGAAAGACACTATAAATTTTGTGGGATGTTCTTTCAATCTGCACAAGGAAAGGAGAAAAGCATGCATCTCTATTATATCTTGCCTTCATATCCCTGAGTTCCTTTGCGTTTAGATGGTGAAAAAAGGAAGTGTAATGGGAGAATCTGGACAGAAGGTCACAGTCTTTACATCTCATACTTTCAAAAATATTCGTCCCAAAAAGTGTATGAGCTAAGCAGTCACAGCTTTTATAATCCCCTGAGCCACTTTTTTCCCTAACCTCCTGAAGGATGATCTCATCCAAAGCTGAAGTAACTGACAAATGAAGACAATGAAAGATTGATCCCAAAACTTCCGAAGCATAGTTCATTTTTCCCTGTAAATTTAGCATGTTTTGATCAGAGCCAAATCGAGACCCGGAAAAACAAATGTGATATAATTGAAAGAGACACACACAGAAACTTCTTTGGACTTACTTTCTGGAAGAAATTACGGTACGGACTAAAATAAGTCAGAGCATATCTTAAAGGGCTTGGATCAACAACTTTATTCAACTTCTTTTTGGCTGCCTTCCTCAGATCAGCAAATACATCGAGCAGACAGCAGATGACGCATGGATCTCCGGTATGACCATGGAATGATGATATTTTCACGAACTCGTCTTGGAAGGTGCTTAGATGCCATAGGGACTGCACCACAAAAAGTCGACAGATACTAAGAAAGTCGGGTAGGACTCGGTCTGAAATGGATTCATAGAGAATTATCATGAACTGACCTGGAGGATAACGTACAGAAAGCAATTGTACTCTCGAAGATCAATTCTGAGTCCAAATTTGCTCGGGTCAAAATCGACATCACACGTGAAGCTACCAAACGTAATGTCATAAGGCTTGCGTTTCTTGTTAGATTCTGAGTCGGGATCTGCCATGGAAACAGAACTCAATTGTAAAATGGCATTGCATAATACAAACGAATTGTCGAGAAGTCGACTAACCTTTCTTTGCTTCGATCTGGGAGTCATTTAGATCATTAATCGGCCTGCCCATATCAGAGGAACTGATCATATTCCTCTCAATATTCATTTCGATAAACTCTGATGAATCGGCCAACATTTCATTATCATTCAATCTCATGCCTTCTGCCGAAATGTCTGCAGCATCACTGAATTCAGACATCTGAGTCTGTTTAAACTTGGAGTCTCTTCGATCATCAATTGGCATGCCCAACTCAGAGGACTTGATCATATTCCCATCAAAATTCTTTTCAGCGAAGTTTTTCTTCCTCCTCCTGTTCCTCCATTTTTTGTGTTTTTTCCCTTTATTTTCTTCTCTTTTAGGAAGAATTCTCTTGGCATCATCAATGGGCATACCCAACTCGTAGGAGCTGATCATATTCCCATCAAAATTCATTCCAGTGGCCTCTGGTGAATCTCCCGACATTTCTAACCCTCTCCGTGCCACACCCGCAGCCAAATTGTCTGCAATAACACCATCTGCCTCCTCATCCGAATCAGACACCTCAAGCTGTTTAAACTGATTGTCAAGTTGGCTAACATCTTCCTGCCACTCATCGACGTCTGTTCCCAAAACAGCCTCCTCGCACTTACCGACCTCACTCATATCCCTTGGACTGGGGTCAAACAGAGGAGATCCTCGTAAGTCCATAGCAGAGTGGACGCTGAAGGAGATGATGGAAAATATATTAATTTTTTGTGAAGTTACAAAAACAGAAAGTGATGAAAATGAATAAAAAAATGAACGATAAGAAGACTTGCTTTTGCTTTCCAGGATTCTGATGCTCCTCCATTTCAGGAAGCTCCTGCGATGCTAAAAGAAACTCAGTCTAAGTGACAAATAATTAAACAAATATTATTACGAGTGATAACTATAAAACCTTAGAAGCCTTGGCCCTTCTGAAGACTTCCTTCCACTTCTTGTTCTTCGACTTTTTGGGTCTTTTTCCTTTACTTTCTTCTCTTTTAGGGAGACTTCTCTTGGCATTAATTGGCATGCCCAACTTAGAAGAACTGATCATATTCCCATCAACATTCATTTCAGTGGCCCATGGTGAATCTCTCGGCATTTCTAACCCACTCCGTGCAATGCCTGCAGCCAAATTGTCTGCAATAACACCATCTGCCTCCTCATTGGAATCAGACATGTGAATTTGTTCAAACTGAATGTCAAGGTGGTTAACATCTTCCTTCCACTCATCAATGGCAGATCCCAAAACAGCCTCCTCACACATATCCATGGGATTAGAGTCAAACCCGGGAGGACCTTGGGTGTCCATAGCAGAGTGGACGCTAAAGGAGATGAGGAAAAATATATTATTATTATTTTATTGTAAATCTACAAAACAGAATGTGATGGAGAAGACTTGCTTTTGCGTTACAGGATTCTGATGCTCCTCAACTTCAGGAAGCTCCTGTCATACCACAAAAACTTAGTCTACGTGACAAATAATTAAAGCAAATATTATTACAAGTAACAACAAAAAAAACCTTAGAAGCCTTGGCCCCACTGATGTTTGTCTTCCTCGTCTTTTTCTTCGATTTTTTGGGCTTTTTCCCTTTATTTTCTTCTCTTTTATGGATGCTTCTATTTGCATCAAGCTCAAGCTGTGCCAAAAGTGCTTCTCTTGCAGCGTCAGATTTTTCAGTAGCATTCTTCAAAACCAGATCCTCCAACCGCATCTAATAATAATAATCAGCATTTGAGAATCAAAAGGTTAAAATACATACTCTAAAAGTCGAGCAAATTCAATGCATACCCTGGAAAAACATTTCAAAAGAGGGAAGATGAATTCCCGATAGTCATGTCCAGTTGCTGACTTCAATTTGAGCCCCAGTTTATGAACTTCGTATGTAGTCCCCCTTAGCTTTGCTTCAGTTGTGCTAGCCTATAAGACAGAACATAAAACCTCCTAAATTAAGACATAAATATTCAAACATTTTAATTTTCAGTAGTTAAGACAGAACAACAGTACACTTGCCTCTGTAGACAGTTCACTGGTCAGTTTCTGAAGTATTTCTTTAATGCTTAAGTTGCGTCTGCGTGTGCTTGACTGATCAATTTCCTCAAATTCTCCGCATCCACACTCACAAACATTCAGAGCTTCTGCCCTTTTAAGAACTTCACCAATAACACTTGACTCAATCTCGTCATTGATCATTTTCATCACATTTGGTTCCTCCTTACCGAGCTCTTGTTGACGCTTGAAGAGGAAAGACTCGAAATCTTGTAAATCCAATGTACTCTTCCCAAGTTCCTCGATAATTGATGTCTTCATTTTGCGAATTACTAGATATCGACGTCTTTCTAGACGAGTTTTTTTCAATAGGTCCTTTAACTTCCCGATCTCCATCTGATAATCCCTAAACGTTACCAGAGCTCGAAGCTTCTTTTGTTCTAACAAGCGAGTCCAATAAGCGGTATGTTCTTCTATTGTCGACCCATAATGCAACCAAGTTAAAAATTCAGCTGATTCGGACACAGCTTTATCATCAGTCTCAGAAATTACAGCACAACCATCATTTCCCACAGATTCATTGTCTGACTGATTATTCAGATCTATGGACATCAATCTCTTGTCCAAAACAAGACTAGAAAAGTCTCGACTAAAAACAACTCTCTTTCTAGTAGGAAATTTTGCGTCATCTGTTGAGTAATCCTCCTCACAGAAAAGGGATAGATCGAGAGAATCAACTAACATAGACAAAGGATCAAGAACTCGGTCAAGCTTGGAGGTCTCTAGAAAGCATATGGACAATGGGGTGTTGTACAAGGAGAATTTTGCAATCAATGCCACGGGAATAACCGATTGCAGTTCTCTAACGGCTATTCGTATAATCCAATTAAAAAGCCCAAGTGAAAAACAATTGTTATTAAGAAGTGCAAGGAACAAGATCTTAGCTCTGTCAAGGATCTGTGCGCGATCAGCGTCATCGGAAAAAGGCCACTCACGATCATTAGAATCTATCGCAGACGACTCTCCTTGTCCAAGAACGGGAGCTTCAGCTGGTTGCATAAAGGTCTCGTGCTCTGAATCTATCACAGACGACTCACAATTCTCACTTTCATCAATGTCTGCGTCGGTATGATCCACACTGCATTCTTCTGGTAAAAGTGACGAGTCCTTTGATTCGAGTTCCATCATTTTTAGGGCCTTCTGGGCATCAATGGGCTTCCATGGGCAATTAAGCAACTTCTCAATCCACACTCTGTCTAGATCTTGCGGCATAGCTACCATAACTTTTGAATATATTTCATGCAAATGCTTCTCCCAGAAATGCTGTTTGATTAAATTCCAATCCTCAAATTTTTCGCAACAATCACAGCATTCCCAATACTTCCAGCTCTTATTGTCCATGGCAAATTGCAGAGCGGCAGAAAATACTTTCCAAGGCAACTTGTCTTTCAAAGAACTTAAATGCGTCTGTATATCTTCAATTCTAGTTTTGAGGAAGTCCTGCTTCTCATCTACACTAATGGTGTTCCAGTATGACCTAGATTGTTCGATGTTAGTCACCGATGATACAACCTTCTTTAGCCTCGTATATTGCCTTTTCTCTTCCATTTTACGTATTCTTGATGAAAGATGGAAGTCCATCTGTTCCGTATTTGTCGACGGAGATACATTTTGATGCAATCGATTTGTATCTGTTAATTGATCCACTATCTTTTTAACTTCCGCCGTCTTATCTTCCTCAGTCTCCCTGAAATAATCTTCCAAATCCAAGTCGCTGTCATTCCAAAACTCGTCGCTAAAAGTTTTACCAGGGTTTGAACGCGATTCTTGAATATTCTCCAGTAGCTTGCGGAGATGATGTCGGGCGTTGTCAGCCGCTCGATAGATCTGACCTTTGCACTTGCCCTCTGGAAATTCTATACTCAACCCGCGATGACACTCTCGAACTGCCTCGTCGAATCCTTCATCGTCTTTAGCAATTTTAAAAAGCAATTTTGTGTGAAACATAGCGAAAATCACAGAGCCCGGTGCTAACGATACTGCGCGACTGGAAGCATCAAGAGCGTTCTTGAGGTACTTTTGTTGAAGAGTAGGATCTTTAACATCACAACAGAGTTTCATGTAAATTTTACTTTGGAGATTGTGAACCGAACCATTACTCGGATGCCGCAAGAGGATCTCCTTCAAGAGCTTGAGGGCTTTTGTTGGGTTTCCACGGCGGTGAGCAAGACAAGCTCGCATACATTCGTTTCTGGAGGAAGTATCCATCATATCGTATTCTTGATTATCGGGGCCATCGGGATCGGCGACGCCGGAGGTTGGAGGAGCAGCGGATGGAACTCCGGCAAGCGAAGTTGAGCGGCTCTTCTTGGGCGCCATTTTAGGTGACCTGCTAAGAAAGATGGTGGTAGAACATAACGTGAGAGTGAAAACATGGAGCTTCAATCGTTTCAGTTTTGTCTACAGTAGAGCGCGCGGGAAAGTGACGACTACGATTTCTATTATTTTTCCTATAAATCAATTAATATTTTTTAAAGTGATTCAAAATTAGAGGATAAAGACTGGGGAATTTTTTCCTCATAGTTGCAAAATTTTGAAACTTTAATAATATAACCAGATTTTTAGTAGATAATAATATTTTTATTCTCTATTTTCAGTCATTGTTCACGTGTCAAAATTTAATTGGTGCAGTTAATATATTAAAAATCATAAATCTATTCTTTCAAAAATTAACTTATCAAGAAAGATTTAACGTGATTATACCCAAAAAAAAAAGGACAAACCAAACTTATCAGTTTTGTAACTAAATCACCCAATTCTATACGAAAATTCGCTAAAACCAAGCCAAACCAAATAATCAAGAGCCAAGAGTTTGGTATTGGAACACATGGTCTGCCACGAATAACCTGCAACAAATGATTTCAACACAACTGAGTCAATCCAAGTTAACTACTCATCAAACTCTGTTTTCTCCCCCTTTTTCTCCCTATTTCTCTACGTTTTCATATCTCAGTTTTTGGTCCAGAATTTTTTTTGGCAAGCAGCCCTTCAAAATGGCGCGATGACAAGTCAAAAACTACAACAAAATCATCATTTTGATGCCTAATCAACATCGCCGGCAGGTCTACCATCCTCAATTTTCAAATGGAGACTGGTCAGAATGTATAAAATGAAGTACCAAATCAGTCCTTAAACAGTCGTGATTTTTTATCTTTTACAATGCAAATCAACTCATAAAACGCCTTCTCATTGGCAAAAGCACTACTACCAAAAACAAGAACAATAAGAACAGATGAACGTTGGAAGAAGACGTGCTTTATAAAGGATCAAAACCATTAAGGCTTGAGGGCTAACGCAAGGCCAATCTTCGCACTTTTCTCAATGGACTTGGTATCTACTTCCCCAGATATGGTGAAAAGTGATTTTGGACGCCATTCATGCTGAATGAGAGCACTTGCTGCACCATAGTTGTTTACACGTGCCTTCACCGTGGTCAATGGGTCAAGTGCGTGTTGCGTTCCAACAGTGATTGTATTTTTGTTAGTTGAAAAGCTATGGGTCACCTCTGCACCGACAGCTGAGTTTGTCTGAAGATTCACTATGTGGTAGTATGATGCGCTCACAGAGTCACCCTTGTCATTCCTGTACAATAAAAGGCACTTGTCCTATTAATATTCCATGTACCAAAAGAATCAGCTTACCGTGACAAACAGAATCAGTCGTTACTACATGAGACTTTAATATATAAACCAAACACAGACATTGAGAAAGAGAGCCAAGCGACTACAATTTTCGATGGAGTTAAATCGCACCAGGGACCTTCAATACCGAGCTTTATTAAAAGGTATAACAAAATAAGATAGCTAACATTGAAGAACATGATATGAGTCCATCACTATTCAATGAACGAGGAAAAAAAATTAGTAAAAAAGAAAAGAAAACACTTACAGGGTAAGTGAAGAAATTAGATCTGCATTGTTAAAGCTTAATCCAGCATTGCATTTGGTGAAGTCACCAGTCTTGGTATCGAAGGAGAGATCACTACCAAGTGCAAGAACATTAGTACCAATAACGCCCGCAAAATTGACAATAGGGTTTGCTGTCAACCCAATGCTAGTGCTTATCGCTGCATAGTCATGCAAATACTGGAGTTCCAACTGTTCACAAGGAGAGACAATCTCTTAACCTCATTTACGATAGATGTTACAAGTGATAGACATTATCCAAGTGGTGATCATATTAGAGAAGCCAACATGATATTTACAGAATAGAATTCAATAACTGACCTTTCCAGACCTTTGATCTGGAACTTTAAAACTAAATACTGCCTTCAATCCAGGAGCAGGTTCGTTCACTGTGACAGTTGTGGATAGCTGATAAAAAAACACACGTTTAAAATAACTTTTTTAGGCAAGAAAAAAAAAACAACTCATATAAACACAAGTAAGATCTATTTTAAAAATACATATGAACAAAAAGCTCTTCAACAAGAAAAGCTTCGGACAAACAAATAAATAAACTAGTTGTGGCTAAATAACATGCAAAAATTGAGCTCTCATCTAATATTCAAAAGACCATTGTATAAGTCCAGCTATTAGAAGAAACATGCCCCTCATTGATCCTGAACTAATGCACATCTAATGTAGCCTTAATTTGAATGAGGACGATTAGAACTATAAAACCTCTATTCAAATTGTTAGAGTTCCTAACAGAAAAAAATACTCAGAGATATATGTGTATATATAAAGTAATTGTTCTTTTTGTCACAATAACATGTAAAATAAATAGAGTAATGTAAGATGTACACAATAATTTGCACATGTCATTCATTTATTGGTATAGATAATATATCATTTTAACATTTTATAATCTATTACAATTATTTTATCAATACATTAACATGTCAGCGTAAGTATATATAAATGTAAAATTGTAGTATACATCTCACAGTATTCCTAAAATACAGCTCTTCAACTCGCTCAAAATGTGATATTATTATGCGACAATTTCAAATTCATTATAAGATAAAAATACCAGGTTGTTTAAAATTTGAAGGTTAGGCAATCTACGTAGGTCTTAGAAAGAGCATTTTCTTACCCGTAAGATAGTGGTTTTATGGATTGTTTTGAATATCTGTTTTGAGTAAAAATTGCTTTCTAACATAAGTTTTTGAAACACATCCTAGAATTTCCTATTACAACCAATATTAATATGCTACCAAAACTAAAAACCAAATATCTATCAGAATGGTTACCATACTGCAGCATGGAAATTTTCAATCATAATAACAAATACATCCAGAATGGAACGTGATGCAAAAAAGAAGTAAACTAAAAAGTGGCACTATGAAATAAACGGAATCCATATGACTGACATTGGAGCTTGTGTCAACTTTGATATCAGTCGTGATATTTTTGTTCTTCAGCTGAATATTAACATCAGCAAGAAATAGATCTCCCCTCTTTGTTCCAGAAGACGTGATAGCCTGAAATTACAAAGAAGTTACCATATAATTATTCCTATTGACAGAAAAATTTAATGATTATCATCAAATAACAAAACTTCAAATACTAGTAATGCACTTGCCATCAATTAAAATTGGTTATAAATAACGTATGCAAACAGGCTCAGCCTCAAAATATCTATAGTTAAATTACTACAGGGAAGGAAAGACAATTTAAATCAATCACAAACTAATTAGAACTAACAATTCACCGAAGAAGTAGTTTCTCAGCCTCAAAATATCTATAGTTAAATTACTACAGGGAAGGAAAGACAATTTAAATCAATCACAAACTAATTACAACTAACAATTCACCGAAGAAGTAGTTTCTACTGTGGATTACAAGTCGCACTTCATACGCTCTTGAAAATAATTATCAGAAACCGGCTCATAAACTATGTGTAATTGTGAAGGAGAGAAAGAGAGACAGACTCACAACTCCAGTAGGAGAGTAGGTAGTAATGGTGAACTTGTGGTCGCTCTGGTAATCTTTATACAGAAGATCTACCGCCATTCAAGAAAACATCCAAACAGATAAAATTACTCACAGTAAACAACATTGGCCATATAACAACAACAAGAAGAACGAAAATCCGAGACGCAAACGCATAATCTATTAAACAACGAAGAGAGAATGAATTGGAGACCTCTAGCTCTTTTTCCAATATCAGAGTAGAGTCCAGGTCCCTTGCCCATATTTCCTGCGAAAATGGAGATAGTCTAAAGAAGAAGAAGGATGATGTGCTGCACTTCTCGCAATTCACAGCTCCCACAAACTTAAAATGGGAAGAACTCGGTTGCTTTTATACTACGCGCCGAAAGCCCTAATTTAAGCTTTTTTGTTAGGTATTTTCGGAACTTTCCTTTACAACAAAGGGCAATTTTGGGATTATATTTCTTTTTTTAATATTTTTTTGTCAATTTAGCACGGGAAAAGACTAAAACATCCTTTAACTTTTCCAACAAGTTCCCCTTTATTTAATATTTTCAAGTGAAAAGACTAAAACACCCTTTAACTTTTCCAACAAGTTCTCCTTCAGGAAGCTTCTTCATAACCCCCTTGGCAAGTTTCTCTAGTAGTAGACTGAATACCTCTCCTAAGGTCATAATATCTCAATTGATTAGGTGTTGAATGATTTCTCGTTGGACTATGAAGTTGTGTTCTTGAGCTGAACAGATAAATGGCTTATTTTAGTTTAATTCGAAGTATTGAATTCAGTTTGACCATCTTAAGATCAGAATATGTGAAAGTTTGGTTTTTTTTAAGTCAACCCCATCTGTTCTATTTCTAGTTCATCAGTTGGAAATGGGTTTATTTCATGCCTTGTAAGAACATTCTTAAAACTAGTCAAGCTTTGAACTTTAGAATACTGTTGGCTCCCCCTTTTTTTTTTGTTCATCGTGGTTTGCAGTTGATTTTGTATCTTGCCGATCTGTCTATGGCTAAATGTTAGATCATTTGATAGTCAACGTGTGGCCTGGATGCAACAGAGTGTGTGGGGAGAGAAAGACAGAGCACGTTGAATTGTCAAATGTTTGTGCGCGCACACCAGCTGTTTGCTGAATTGTCTCAACGAGATGCATGCAGGGTGAAGGTAAGTCTCGGCTGGCCTTTTGTATGCAGTCTTGTCTATTGTTTGATTGTCGTCTTTTAATACGATATTGCTAAATTCTGTCGCTGTTGTCCCTAGCGAAGGCGATGAGATTTCTTTAGCGTGTTGTTAAGTTGCAATAGGAACATCATATTCTTGTAAATTGACAAAATACTTGGCTGAAAACGATATATATTGCAGGCAACTGGAGGAGTTACATCAGTTTCCAATCTCTCTTTCGAAAATGGAAAATCTTATTCTTTTGTTTTGCTCCTTTGAAATTGAAAGCTATATGTTATATTCATACATACATTTCTAGATTCCTTATTCATGCTATATCCTGCTGGTTGCTAAAACTCTCACCCAATATCTTATGTGCAATCTCTCTTCAATCATGAGTTGCGGAACACTGCAAGATAATCTGAAAATGTTTTATGTTGCTGGATATAATGCATCTATAGAATTTGACCTTTTTCCTAATCATTGAAAATGACTCGATTTCTTATTTTATGAGTCGATTTGGTTTATAAAGAGAGCAGTGAGTAATAGACCAATGCCACTGGCAAGGCAATGAGCAAGCCAAATATTACCCTGCAACAGAAGAGAATCTAAACTCAGAATATAGTCGTTGGACAAATTACGTCGAGATTAATCGAGTTGGTTTTTGTTACCCGGTACTGAGAATGTCTGGATTTACATTATACTCTTTAGCGAAAACAAATGAAACAATTCCTTGAGGAAGTGCTGCCTGTCAATGAAAAAAGAAAAGGAAATTACTTAACTCTTCCCATTTGTGTTTTTTTATGTTGCAGGCTAAGAGTGGTGAAATCATGTGCACCTGAACAATGGCTACTTTGAGAAGTGTCCCCCTCATACCGAGGGCGAAAGAACATGCAGCCATTAAAGCAGGTCCTAAGAAGAATTTCATTCCCATCGCTACTAGAGCCAATCGGGTCCCGCAGGCAATGATGCTCGACTGTGATGCCATGAAAAGACCTGTGAAACATTGGGAGGTGAATAAACTAGATTTTTATTAATGATTTACTTGAAATTTGATGGAATTTGCTGACAGGAAACTTCTTATTACCTAAACTGAACATTGCCATGCCAAGTCCTCCATTTGACATTATCAAAATTGATTGTTCGATAATTTCTGGCAATTTTAAGTCCCATCTGCAACATATTCAATTATATCCTACTTGAAAAGAAAAAACCTAGGAATTTTACTCACTAAAGTACTTCTTCTAATTTACCTGAACTGTATGGTAGACCAAATAAGACCAAGCAACGTTGCATGTGTATTGGGATTGATTTTAAGCTTTTTCCCTACTGTTAGAAGAACAAGCACAGCCTTCAACCCCATTCCACTTCCGTTTCTTGCTTCCTCCCCCTCTTCTTTAGGTCGCCCTTCTTGTGTGCCATTTGCTTCCACTAAAGAAAACAAGTTGCAGATTTCCAACTGATGTGAGATGCAAAAAGATATTTTTTTTTGCTTTGCGTGCTTCATTATTTTCTGCATTGTCTATATATCAGATACTGTTTTTGAATAGTATATTTTCAAAATGCCTACCTGTGGAGTCTGATAGTGGTGCTAGAGAAGCTGCTTTAGCGGCACCATACTCGAACAGAAATAAGAGCATATTGTTCCAAATCAAGCTCTGTAAAACAACTATCTGGGATAGAAACACATAAGCTTCATTACCATACATGGCCTTCAACAATGGAAGTCCTAAGATTAGAGTGTTCGGCAAAGTCGATAAAGAGAGACCCGTAATGATACAATTTAAGCCTCCCCGGGAGCTGATTTTAGCAATTGCAGCCAATAATAAAATGGCAAATAGTTTCTGAAGAAAGTCCGAGAGAATAAGTGTCACATTCATTTTGTAGATGTTGTTTGAAGAGATCACTTGAAAAGACAGCAGAGGGATCGAGAATTTCGCAACAAATTTGTTTATGCCAGAACATTGCTCAGGAGTGAAGACCTTCCACCATTTTACAGAGACGTAAGCTAATATCATGGCGACATAAAGAGGGACGGTGGAGGCCACAACATGGTAAACATCGGATGACCCAATCATTTTGATCTTAGGATGAAGAATTCAAGATTTCCATTGAATTGCTGGTAAATATAGCTCTTTCTTATGCTTTCTTGATTGCTTTATTACAGAACAAAAGCTGATATAGAATGCCTGTTTCAGTGGAAGCCTCTGAAAAGGTCATTTTATTCCCCACAATGACCTTAACCTTTACTAGAGTGAAGATTTTGCCTATAAAATAATATATATATATATATATCAGCCAACTTTTCATCTATCAGATTTTCCCTTGTCTGATTATTAAATTTGGTTAGTTGCTGATGAAAACTCAGGGTATTTTTGTCATCATGAATCAAAAGGTGGATTCCAGTTTATTATGGTCATGTGCATGAAGTTAATCAGTTTTTTAACCAAAGAAAAGCTAAATATGCTGAAATCAAACCACTAATCTCTGATAATTGGCTTTCTAACTTAAAATTTTGTATCTTTCCATCATTTTCAATGATGAAAAACACATTCACATAATTTTTTGATAGCCTTTTTTCCCCCGATGTTGATCTTACTCTTGCTTCATATTGTAAAGAATTGAAATTTCAATTAGTTATTTTATTTATTTTCTCTAAGACTTTCTTCTCCTACCCTTTTAACAGTAGATAAAAGGAATAAAGGACTGAATTGCAAGGGAAGTAAGGAGAGGTGCAGGGCCTATAACAGTGGTGAAGGAATTTTTGCTAAATATGGTCAAAGGTATGAGAATAAGTGTTATGGAGAATTTGCTTTTAAAAAATGTTAAATTTTGCAGAGAAAAAGCCTTGTTTTCTGCATAACTTCTTTTACATTAACTCAATGAATTCCAAATGTTAAATATCACATTTAAATTCACCCTTCCTTTTTTCCAAAAAGGGTCTGTAATTGTTGATTTGCTCGTAACTTTGAATCGTAAAATTGTTTTGCAGAAATAATCCGTAGTTCTATTGTTCATCGAATGTAGAATGTACCCGAACGGAATGAAGACTATTCTATATGTCATACCTTCTGCCTCCTGTTTATTTAATTGAAGTAAAGAATGTTTAGTTGGCCCTTTTTGTATCAATAAGAAAAAACAGGGCTTCATCTGGGAAAATCCATTTTTTGAAAACTTTCCCTAATTGAACATCTACTTGTCAGTTTTCTAGGCCAATTTGTTTGGATTAAGCTTCTGCAAGTTGTTTTTTTAGAACTGGACTACGATTTATAGAACTTTTCTTGCTCTAAAGATCTTCATTCCAGCTCTTTTCAATGGGGATTCTCTGATTTACTCTAATTTTTGGTGCTGTTATGAACCCATTAGCAAAACTCTTCTGTCATGGAGGTAAACGGAAATAACAGAGCAAAAAGAGAAGAAAGAACTGTCCCTTACCTGGTTGGGAGCCAATGCCATCGTTTTTTAACAAATGATATTGTCTAGAAATAGTTGGTTCTCCTACTTCTACGATCCTATTTTTAGTCATTTATGTCCTCTGTTTGTTTTTTTATATAATCTCTCCCCGTTTGCTCCATTCATATGCTCTAAAACCCCAACAGATGGTGCCAGCTTAGAAACTAAAACCTAATTTTATTCAGCTTGCAGTTTGGCCAGGCAAAGGCATCCTCCTCTGCCTCACCAATTTATACTGATTGAGCTGCATTTCTTCACAAGAGAACTACCCAGAAGAATCGAGATGGCGGGAGCAGGTCATCTGAGCTCAATCTTTTTGCTTTCATTGGCTCTGTTGATCCCTACCCTTCATGCCGGCATTGCTGAGTTCGATGAGTATTGGTTCCACCGAGCCCAGGAAGCCGAGAAGGCTGCTCTTGAGGCCTACCAACCCGACCCCTTCAATGTCACTGAGAACTTCAATTTTCATGTCCACAAGTAAATCCATCCCCCAATTCTTTCAGTTTGAATGATTGAAGTCTGAAGAATAGCTTTTTGTAATGTGTTGATTAAACTTTTCAGGACTGTGGATGCTGTAGAGGGGACAAACAGCACAAGGAGGAACCTGAGAAGATCAAACAAACACAAAGGCCCCTGCAAGGCCACCAATCCGATCGACCGGTGCTGGCGGTGCGACAAGAATTGGGCCAAGAATCGAAAACGGCTGGCCAAGTGTGTGCTTGGATTCGGCCGGAAAACAACAGGAGGACTCAAAGGCAAAATTTATGTCGTCACCGACCCATCGGACTCGAACCCCCAGAACCCGAAAAAGGGAACCCTCCGTTATGGAGTGATCCAAAAAAAACCGCTGTGGATCATTTTCAAGCATAATATGGTCATCAAGCTGTCTAAGGAGCTCATGATAAACAGCCACAAGACGATCGATGCGAGAGGGGCAAAGGTTCATATCGCTCATGGAGCTGGATTGACGATCCAATTTGTGAAGAATGTTATAATTCACGGCCTTCGTATACATGATGTGGTCACAAAACCCGGCGGAATGATAAGGGATTCTGTCGAGCATTATGGGCTAAGAACAGCCAGTGATGGAGATGGCATTTCCATTTTTGGAGCAACCAACGTTTGGCTTGATCATCTTTCTATGTGGAACTGCCAAGATGGATTGATCGATGCCATTCAAGGATCTACAGCCATCACAATCTCAAACTCTCACTTCACCGATCACAATGATGTAAGTTGGTAGATTTCTTCGCCATTGATGAGTAATTTTGAAAAATCCTTGAAAACTTAGATCAATGGCGGCCGCAGGTGATGCTGTTTGGCGCGAGCGACTCGTTCAAAGGGGACAAGATAATGCAGGTGACGGTGGCGTTCAACCATTTCGGGAAAGGGTTAGTGCAGAGAATGCCGCGATGCAGATGGGGATTCTTCCACGTCGTGAACAACGATTACACCCACTGGCTAATGTACGCCATTGGAGGAAGCTCCCAACCCACCATTATCAGCCAAGGGAATCGCTTCATCGCACCCCATAACCAGGCCGCGAAGGAGGTAACCAAGAGGGACTACGCCTCGAAAAGCGAGTGGAAAAACTGGACATGGAGGTCTCAGGGCGACCTTCTAAAGAACGGAGCTTTCTTCGTCCAATCTGGAAAGGCATTCAAGAAAAAGCCATTTGGTAGGCGCGAGATGATCAAGGCTAAGCCTGGGAAATTCGCGGAGAGGCTTACTCGCTTCTCTGGGTCGCTCAGCTGCCAGGTGGGTCGGCCATGTTAGGAGAATCAACCTTCATGGGTCTCTTGTCCGCCATTAATGGCTGATGTCCAAGGTTGCCGAACAGAGGTGAAACGAAGAAGGGTAGAGTTTCGAGGAAATGATAATTCTATCAAACTCAAACACTGACTGGTTTATTAAAATATTATTTCATTGCGAGTAATCTCCTCGTCTCTGTTCATCTCTTCCACCTCGATGCTCGTTTCTGAGTAGGCTTCATTCTTCTCTTCTTGATTCCTGTCCAAAGATGAGAAAATCACATTAACTTGCAACAATTTTATCTATTGGATCAATCAAATTAAATTATCTGTACATCACATCAAAATACGCATTAATCCGATCATAAGATTGCTGAAATTAAGATTTCTTAAAGTCAGTAGCAATGGAAACGAAAAGAAAGAGACATAGAATAGATGGAAATGGCGATGCCCAAAAACGAAGAGAACCTGGGGAGAAGGCACCAATTTGGATGCCGGAAAATGAGGCAGAGTCTCTGAGATGTGTCAAACGGCAGCGAAGAAGCTGACTGACCAGTGCAGCTCCGGATGATTGTTATGATAACCAGGATCAGAATCAGAAGCTGCAAATTGATCAACTTCTGCTACCACCACAACCAAGAGATAAGAACTTCAAGATTCAGGCTATCAATAAATTCTTCCCCCACCGCACTAAATATCTTCCTCAGAACTTTCTTTTTTAGAGAATTGGCAGAGAAGAAGAGCTCACCAGTCTCTGGGGATGAAGCTTGCAAAAATTTAATAGCAGAGCTTCTCCTCGTGGTATAATGGCTCTGGAGCATCCCCATAGAGAAGCGTGCTTTTTCTTCATTCCATCTAGCCTGCTGTCATGGAAATCATCTGAGATCTTAAAGCTTTTCTTTCCTCAGAATGTTCAGTTCCACCCAGGCCTTTTTTTTTTAGGAGATTTGAGTGCATACATGCCTGATTGAAAACTACTCCAACACAGAGTATTAGACATTTCCTAGGTAGCAAAAAATCGATGGCATCTGACAAAGATGTTCAGAGGAAAGAGTATCGAAACCCAAAAACATAAAAACATTCAGTTTAATCCGATTTTTCCTATACACGACGAACTGAATGGTGAGCACCTCCATAATGTTAGACAAAAGATGAACTACATATCCAGAGTGAAAATGATTTAAGAATCAAGCAAACAGATCAAACAGGAAAAATGGCAAAGCAAGAAGCAGCTAATCTTATGAAAACACTGAAGACAACAAACCTCAACTTAAGTCTCTAATTGGGCATCATCACCTCTGTAATATAACCCTCAAATAATACAAATTACTCTCTCTAAGCCAACGTTAAAATTGCTTCCTTTTATTTTTAAAAAGTTTCTCTCTTTTTGCATAAACATAAAAGAGAGCAAGAACACCTACTGAAAAAACCGAAACAGACGCCCAGGGAAAAGGTGGGTCCTTAAAACAAACCAAAGAGGCCTCTAGCTCTTGTGATGCATAGTAGACGAGAGAGTGAATAGCATAGAGATCATGGTCCGAAGATCTCAAGTAAAATAAAGTCATCTCAAAGTCAAAATGCGATAATGCAGATACTGCTTTGTCGAGCTTGTACTGAAATAAGTTCCACCTTTGTAAGAACTCCACTCTTTGCTTCGATTTGAGCAGATTTTTATCACCCCCATGTGCGGCGATGGAACGAAGAACATCAATAGCGCTTGTGATGGTATAATTCAATGATGTCAACAAAAAATTTCTCCGAGATGCGTCCTTTTGGACAAATGATAATGTTGTAAGCTCGGAAAATGGTCCAAATGGAGTTTGCCCAACACTCCATGTGTAATCAATGATAGTATCGTTCTTTCTTGAGCTCCATAATAGGTGGGTGGGGGAGACTCCCCACATACTTTGTAGGATGGATCCGACAAGTGGCCTTTCTAGCTCTCTGGTTTGTGTAAATACTTGACGGCCATTGCAGCTGTAATCGCTCACAGTCTGCGAGTTCAGCGTTCTCACTGCAATAACCATGTCTTTGAAGGCAACAGACTGGTGGTAACGATCGAGAAACAAAAGAGTGCTGAAATCAAGATCGAAAACATAGACCGGAAGAACTCTGCCAGACTCTTCCTTGGGCAGACCCGCCACCCTTCTAAATTCTCCAGCTGAATCGGACAGAATCTGATGCAATCTTTTTGAATCCAAATACTCATTCACAATCAAAGTGTAGTTGTCGAACAAAAATCTAGAAGTGTATGAATTGGTAGACCGGGAAATTGCAAAGGAACAAATGGAGCACTCTGTATAATTCACTTTGTAAGTTTTGAAACTAAGAGATTGATCTTTAAACAACAGTCCACCAGTATTAGCCTCGTCCATGAAAGTCCTCTCAACTGACTTCCAATCTAAACCATGTGAGTCCTTACTCTCTGACCCGAAAACATGTATAAACTGAACTATCAACGAATTCTCGAAAGGAACAGGAATTCTGAGAGAAGGCACAACAAGTACCTGATAAGCACTCCAAGTCAATGATGCCAAGTCTGCCAGCAACGCCTTCTGAGATTTGGGCCGCCCATGCAACGCCGCCAGTGGGTGAAACTCACCTCTTGGCAAAACCCCTTCTCCGGACAACGCTGGTCCGTAATCAACCGGCCCTGCACCCAAATCAATCCACACATATCTCTCTCCCCCAGTCCAAATATTGCCCAGACACTTCGTAAATCCCGGAGATGATTCCCCATAACCATAGTTATAAGCATACGGCTTCAATTGAGAACCTAAATTGAGCAGATATATATATACACCTTCAACAGATTTCTCCTTTTCGAAATCCTTCTTGATGATTTGGTCGACGGAACTATACGGGATTGAAAGAAGTGAAGATCGGAGACTAGATGGGGTATTGGCGATTTCAGATTTGACGGTTTCCGAAAGAGTAGCAGCTAAGGAGGGAGCGTTGGTGACTTCGAGATGGAGAGAGTGCTTAATGGCGAGGCGATTTAGGAATGATTCAAAGGGCGTGATGACATGAAAATGATCAGAGGGAAGAGAGGCGGAAAGGAAGGAGTGGAGGAGGGAAGAAGAATCAGGAGGAAAAGTACCAACAAGGCGAATATTGACGGAGAAGGAGACGGAGAGGGACAGGAGAGAGGAGATGAGGGAAGATATATGGGGATTGGGGGAGGATGAGAGAGCGAGGGACTTTTTCAGGGAGGAAGAGAGAGAGATAAAGGAGTCATTTGAGGCTTGTGGGTCGAGGCGGGATTCTTGGGCAAGGAAGGAGTCAAGGCCAAGGATCGGAGCTGAATTTAAAGTGAGTGGAAGAACGGCGATGGAGATCAGAAAGAGGAAGAGAATAGAAGTGGTCATGATGGAAGTGAAGAATCTCGGCAACTTAAAGCCGGGAAAAGATGAAGAGGATGGTGCTACGGTGGCGGTAATGGCGGCGGAGGGGGAAGATAAGCCGATCCCTGATGAACTGGGGAGGGTTAGGGCCGAAAGAACTGGACTAGTTTCTTGGTTCACGTCATCTACGTCAACGGAAGAACCAGCCTAGGCTATATCATCCGACACTTGCAGACCGGGGAGTTTTTATACGCCATAAATTGTTCGAGTTTCTATGTTTCCAAGATTGCCCTTTTGTGACAATTTCAATCAATCATATTATTACTTGGATTAACACGTGAAATTACTTTTATTTATCAAAATAATTAAGGGAAATTAACAAATCAATAAGTGTAATTTGTGATAAATGACAAGTTAACCATTAACGTATTTTTACTAATAACTCAACCATTAAACTATGAGAGATTATCGCCGCGAACATCGCAGTTAATTTTTTGAAAATTGCAATGAAAAAGAGCAAATATCCATGAAAAAAACGGAAAGAACTCGTAATTTTAGAGAGTTTCAATGGAAAAGAGTTAATATCTATGGAAAATGGATTTGAGAAAATATGTATAAGTTGATTTAAATTTTTTTAGTTTTATAATTTAGAAGATTTTGTAAAAAAATGTTAATATTTTAGATTTAAAATGATTTAGAATTATTTTACAGTCTATGAAAGAATCACAAATTGTATGTGTTTTCTATGTTTTTCTACGAAGAAGACAATTAAAGACAACTTTCCTCTGTAGAATGTTGTCTTTAAGTCATCTTTGTACAAAGTAAAGACGACATTCTTCTGTGGAAATACCACATTCCTCTTAGGAATATCGACTTTCTTGAATTCTATTTCAATAACTCACTTTTCGCAACGGAATGACAACGTTCCACTACATAAAGTTAACGTTCCACAGAAAAAATACAACGTTATTTATCGAAAAACATAACTGCGGTGTTTATTCCATCAATTTCTCATAGTTTAGTGTTTAAGTTGTTAGCAAAAATTGTTTAATGGCTGACTAATTATTGATTACAAAGTACAGTGGCTAATTTGTTAATTTCCCAATAATTAATTAACATTATCTTATAATCTAAATTATTAGATCCAAATTTTAGACTATCAATACCATTGATGATAACATAAGATGAGAGGGGGCATTATACCATATTAAAGACAGAAGAGGATGACATTAAATATGTTTATTTCAAATAGCATTAAATTAAAATGATAGTCATATTAAATTCAAGGGAAATTAACACTATAAATTTTATAGTTCGTGATCAATGATAAGTTAAACATTGGAGAATTTTTTTAACAACTAAAACCTTGAACTATAGAAAATTCTTCGGTGACCTCGTAGTCATGATTCCTATCCAGGGCCGTCGAGTTTAACGCCTCGGTTTCGTCTCTATCAAGCACCATCAAAACGGAGATGAAGGACGTCAAGTACCGTCCCTCGTGGTAGTTCAAAGAAGATGGACGATGGCGGGTGAGGGTAGACGATGGGGAGGGACGTCCTCATCTGGCATCAAGTATTGTCTTCTTGGCCGTTGGGTAGAGCGAGGGAGTCCCTCATCTGGATCGACGACCAGGATTGAATCTGGCCTCTTTTAGAGGCGACGGACAAACTTCCATCTCTAGCCGTTGGATCGAGCAACGGACATTCCTCGTCTTGATCAACGACCAAGATTGACTCCTATTGGAAATAGCGTTGAAATAACGAACGAGATTTGGAAAAGAGAAAGAGAAAACAGTAGACACCGAATTTACGTGGAAAACCCAAGACGGGAAAAAACCACGGGCAGAGGAGAAATCACTATAGAAATCGGTACAATGAGCTTTGCGGCTCAAGCATATATTTATAGGAATAAAGGAAACCCTAGTCATACTGGAATTGGAAACCTTAATCCTGTAGGAATTAGGAAACCTCCAATGTGGGCCAAACTGGTCTGGCCCAATTAGAATCTGGGTCACACTGAATCCTAACAATCTCCACCTTGACACGAATTCCACCTTGACATGAATTCCACACTATAAATATAACTCTAGAAAAACCTCCTCTTCCACAAATACCCATCAGGGCGAAATTAGCAGCTAATACCAACCGAGCTCAAACAATGATTGAACTTGGGTGTGGGTAAAGTCTTTATCATCATATCAGCAGGATTATCATGAGTACTGATTTTACTAACTGTAAAATCACCACGAGCAACCACTTCACAAACAAAATGATAACAAATATCTATGTGCTTCGTCCTCTCATGAAACATCTGATCTTTAGTGAGAAATATAGCACTCTGACTATCACAAAACACTGTGGCAATCTGCAAATCTCCACTGAGCTCACCAAACAAACCCTTTAACCATATAGCTTCCTTACAAGCCTCTGTAATAGCCATATATTCTTCCTCTATAGTAGACAACGCAACGGTATCCTGTAAGGTAGCTCTCCAACTGATAGCGCAACTCCCAACTGTAAAGACATATCCGGTAAGAGATCTCTTTTTATCAATATCCCTCGCATAATCAGAATCAACATATCCAATGACAGGATCTCGAGTTCTTCCAAATTGAAGAAAGGCATCACTAGATCCCCGCAAATACCTAATAATCCACTGAACAGCTCTCCAGTGTTCCTTTCTTGAATTTGCCATGTACCTACTAACTGCACTGACTGCGTAAGATAAATCTGGATGCGTGCATACCATAGCATACATGAGAGATCCCACTACACTAGAATACAGAACTCGTGACATATAATTAATTTCATCATCTGATTTCGGGCATAAGTCTGATGAAAGCCTGAAATGAGCTGCTAAAGGAGTACCAACAGGTTTAGACTTATTCATGTTAAACTTGCAGAGAACTTTCTGAATGTACCCCCTTTGACTTAGGTACAATTTCCCAGATTTTCTATCTCTCTGTATCTCCATACCAAGTATTTTTTTCGCTGCTCCCAAATCTTTCATCTCAAACTCTTTACTCAGTTGTGCTTTGACCCTTCTGATTTCTTCAATATCTTTAGCTGCGATTAACATATCATCGACGTATAAGAGCAGATAAATCACTGACCCATTCCGACTGTTCTTTATGTAGACACAGCTGTCATAATTGCTCATTGTGAAATCTTGAGCAAGCATAAATGAATCGAACCTCTTATACCACTGTCTAGGCGACTGCCTCAAACCATAAAGGGACTTCTTCAAAGAACAAACATAGTCTTCTTTTCGAGAGACTATAAAACCTTCAGGTTGCTGCATATAGATGTCCTTCTCAAGCTCTCCATGTAAAAAAGCAGTTTTCACATCCAACTACTCAAGCTCAAAGTCGTGCATAGCCACAACACCCAGCAAAGCTCGAATCGAACTATGTTTAACCACTGGAGAAAACACATCAGTGAAGTCTACACCTGGAATCTAACTGTACCCCTTAGCAACTAAACGTGCTTTGTACCTATCTTCTTCAACACCTGGTGTACCTTCCTTTTTCTTGAACACCCATTTGCAACGAACCACTTTCTTTTCTTTCGGCAATTTAACTAAGTCTCATGCGCCGTTTTTCTGAAGAGACCCCATCTCCTCCTGCGTGGCGATCATCCATTTCCCTGAATTTTCTGAACTCATGGCCTCTGAATAAAAAGACGGTTCTTCACTGGAATCAATGCTATCAGCTACACTCAAAACATAAGCAACTAAATCTGCTTCACCATATTTCTACGGAGGTCTAATTTCTCTTCTTGGTCTGTCCTTAGCGATGGAATACTCTGGCGAAATTGATCCTGGTGATTGTGCAGAAACTGTACCACCCTGATTATCTGAACTGGTATGACCTGAGGACTCTGATGTCGACCTGATTCAACTTCAACCTCAACCTCAACCTCGCTACTAGATAGATGATTAGTCTAATCTGTCAAACCCTTAGTAGATGAATTCCCAAACATAGCAGCTTCATCAAATACCACATTTATGTTCAATATCACTTTCTTGGATTCAGGACACCATAACCTATATACCTTGACACCAGGCGGGTATCCTAGGAATATACATTTCAATGATCTTGGCTCTAACTTGCCATTATCAACGTGAGCATACGCGGAACAACCAAATAGTCTCAAACCTGAATAATCAATAGGATTATCAGACCAAACTTCTTCAGCCGTTTTCTTATCAAGAGCATTTGACGGAGAACAATTCACAATATAACAAGCAGTAGCAGCAGCTTCAGCCCAAAATGACTTAGGTAAACCAGAATATGAAATCATACACCGAACTTTTTCCATTAAAGTTCTATTCATACGCTCTGCCACTCCATTTTGCTGTGGAGTTCCCGGGACTGTCAGATGCCTCATAATACCCTCTGACCTGCATAAAGAGTTGAACTCTCCCGAACAAAACTCTAACCCATTATCGGTGCATAATCATTTTACCTACTTCCCTGTCTGGTTTTCAATTAAAGTCTTCCACTCCTTGAAAGTAACAAACACATCACTTTTCTTCTTGAGAAAGAACACCTAAAGCTTTCTTGAAAAATCATCAATCATGGTCAACATATAATGTGTCCCTCCCTTGGAAGGCACCGGTGCTGGACCCCAAAGATCTGAGAATATGTAACCTAGTATTTCTTTCGTACTGTGAGTGGCTGTAGTGAATGTAACTCTCTTCTGTTTCCCAAAAACACAATGCTCGCAAAACTATAATTTACTTGTGCTCTGATCATTCAAAAGTCCTCTTCTGTTAAGCTCATTCATCCCATTTTCACTCATATGCCCCATACGCATATGCCATAATCTGGTAAGATCTTTATCTGACAATGAAGTACCAACTGTAGATCCCCGCAGAACATATAAATTTCCAGATTTTCTCTGCCCTTTCATCATAGTAAGAGAACCACGGCTGATCTTCAAAACTCCACCTTCACCTGTGTACCTGTACCCTTTCAGATCAAGAGTACTCAACGAGATCAAATTTCTCTTCAAATCGGGAACATGTCGTAGGTCACAAAGTGTTCTGACAACTCCATCATATATCTTGATTCTGATCTAACCAATCTCTGCTATCTTGCACGATGAATTATTACCCATCAATACTGCACCTTTTAGCATAGGTTCATATGTTGAAAACTAATCTTTATTGAGACACATATGAAACGTACAGGCCGAATCCATAATCCATTCCTCGGATGGCTTTGTTATTCAATCAGACACTACCAGAAGATCTCCTCCTGATTCACACTCATTTTCTTCAGCGACAACAGCTTCACCAGAATTCACTGGTTGTTTTCCCTTCTGATCAGCTTGCTCTTTTCTCTTATTCTGTAATTTGTAACACTCAGATTTAATATGCCCCTTTTTCTGACAGAAAAAACAAACTTTGTTTCTGTTTCTAGACTTTAATCTGCTTTTCGAACCTTTCTGTTACTGTTATCTTTATTGGACCTCTCTGATGTTCTACCCCGGGTGATCAATCCCTCTCCCTGAGTTCTAGATCCAACTACAAGGTGCTTCATCCTTTCTTTTGAAAGCAAAGCATCGTAGACATCTTTCAGAGTCAACGTGTCCCGACTGTACAGAATGGTATCCTGAAAAATATTGTACGATGCAGATAATGAACATAGCAAAATCCAACCCAAATCCTCCTCATCATATTTGCATTCTAATGTTTCCAAATCCGAAACAATTCCTTTAAATGCAGCCAAGTGTTCTTCAATCTGAAACAATTCCTTAAATGCCCCTTTTTCTGACAGAAAAAACAAACTTTGTTTCTGTTTCTAGACTTTAATCTGCTTTTCGAACCTTTCTGTTACTGTTATCTTTATTGGACCTCTCTGATGTTCTACCCCGGGTGATCAATCCCTCTCCCTGAGTTCTAGATCCAACTACAAGGTGCTTCATCCTTTCTTTTGAAAGCAAAGCATCGTAGACATCTTTCAGAGTCAACGTGTCCCGACTGTACAGAATGGTATCCCGAAAAATATTGTACGATGCAGATAATGAACATAGCAAAATCCAACCCAAATCCTCCTCATCATATTTGCATTCTAATGTTTCCAAATCCGAAACAATTCCTTTAAATGCAGCCAAGTGTTCTTCAATCGAAGTTCCTTCTTCCATATGATGAAAATATAACCGCTGCTTTAAATGCAGCTTACTCGTCAGGGTTTTATGCATGCACAATTCTTACAACTTTGTCCATATTTCAGCAGCAGATTTTGTCTTCATGACATCCTCCAAAATTGCATTTGATAGATGAAGACGGATCACAGATAACGCTTTTCTGTCCCTCAATAATTTTTCCTCCTCGGTCAAAGACGCTGGCATATTATCGACCCCCAATAATGTATTGTCCAATTCCATCTAAGCAAGAACATCTCGCATCTTTATTTGCCATATCAGAAACCTCGTATTCCAATCCAACATCGGAATTTCATACTTCATCGAAGTCATCTCCAAAAAAACAGAATTTTCCCTGAAAAATCTGATAGAATATACGCTCCAAAATTAATGCCCCAAAATATATCAGAATAATCCAGTAATGCAATCAAAATATATTCTGAACCAATAATCACTAATTTCAAAATACCAAATCCAGATCAACCCTGCAAAATCCAGAAAAAAAATCCAATTTTTATCAACGAAACAATTTTTCCCTAATTTCTCGATAGTTCTTCAACCTCCTCTGTTCTGGACGACGAACAACAGCTGTGATGCTTCTCTGTTTTCGGCCGTCGGTGAGGCGCAACTATTCTTCTGTAACGACCCGGATCCTTAGTACCATTTTAAAACTCATTTAAAACTTAATTAAATGTTATTTCAATTTAAAACGAAGGTTTATCAGAGTGCGTAAAAATCCGAATCGTTAGTAAATTTCATTCTTTCATGCTTGAGAGAAATAATTAATAAATAATTGCGGAAGCATACTTAAATGAGAAAACTACTTTTACTGAAAACGGCATTCAAATGGCATTCAAAACATAATTGAAGTTCAAATCCAAAGTTATCGAGATTACATAGCCCAATTATTCAAATAAAAACACAACTGAAACTTAACATTTTCTTATGTCGTACCGTACCGTACCATACCATACTATATCATACTACTACTCAGCTGGCGCCATTGTCGGACCAACCGCAGGCTCCACCGGAATGTCCTCTTCCTTAATTGCTGGCATAACTCCCTCGTTACCTACACCACAAGTAAGGACGTGAGCTTACGCTCAGTAAGGGTAGGGGAAAAACAATTATGCATTTCTCTCTTTAGTCCTTGTTAGATTGAGGGCCACTCAACCCAACCCTTTCATATCATTACGTTCGTTTTCTACATTCATTCGTAAAACTCGTACATCGAGCTTGGAGATTGGAGGTTTTCCTTTGAAATGGCATAGCTGTACGGAAACTAACCCCCTGTGGGCTACTAGTCCCTTTCTCATCTTGGTAGGGGTGTATCCTAGTAGCTAGGTTAGCTCCGGACTATCCATCTACTCCAACTCCCTAGTTCCGGCATATACCCGCCTTTAGGGTTCTTCTTATCCCGGCATATACCCGCCTTTAGGGTTCTTTTCATTTTCATTTCCCGGCATATACCCGCCTTTATGGTTCTTTTCATTTTCATTTCCATTCATTCTTCCTCACTCGTGCATGTGAGTACCACCCGAGTGGTTACTCCCTACTTGGTTTCTATTAATCATGGACTCAATCTAACTTTTCCTTAAATAATATTACACAATGATAAAACAAGAAGCATATATAAAAGAACTACAAAACAAGGAATATATATATATTTAAGAACTAAGAACTCAACAATGCAATCCATGCTTTTCACTCAATTTCATTTGCATTAGTGATACAACTCTAGCATGTTGATAATTTTAAATCATCTCTACTTTCATTCCGCTATTAAGGCTAAACATATGTGTATAAAAACAATTAACATTAGCATGTAACAACTGTAACAATAACAATAAATAGAAAACCAGAAACAATGGAACCAATGATGGGAATCTAAATAGAAAAACCAGAACAATAAATAAAACCAGCATTTTCTTTTTCCCCATTTACAAGTAATTTTGGTCATCATCATGCTACTCTTTTTGGTCACACCAAACATACTAACACTAACATACTAAAACATACAAAATTGGCAAGGCATAGGCATGGAATCTGTTCTCACATTACTTGGTGAGCAAAAGATGCAAAATCTTACATTAGTAGCATTTCACACTTCTCTTACTATTATTTCCCATTCCTATGTTTAACCCATGCATTACTTATTATGGAATGACTTCTTTTCTTTTCATGTAACATCATAAAACATATCTTGAATCATTCTATATAGCATTCAAGAATCAAAACCAGAAGCTGCATAATGCACAAAAAAACATACCTCATATCTTCCTTCCTCTTTATACATTTCCTTTCCTTAAAATCCTATCTTTCCTTTCCTTAATCCTCATTTTAGTAGCTTTCACATTAATATTCAGCAAGGAAGCATAATTTATACTACACCAGGAAAACAAAATCTTACACCAAAACATTTAATCATAACAATTACTTGGTTTCACTTCTCATCATAACCATCATCTTCTTCCTTCTATTTTATCTAATACATCCTGGAATATTATGAACTCATTTCATGCTGTTAGGGTCACCAAGATGAGTGCAGGATAAGAGTTGCAGAAATTAAACCAAAACCAATGCAAAATACTTGTGGGTAGGGCATAAAACGCCAAGACACACCCTTTCCTTACCTAACATCTGTCGAAATTCAGCATACAAGTTCTTCAACTCCGATACCTTAAGAGATAATTAAATAACAAATTAGTTAACAATCACAACTCTAACAACTCACTACTCTTAACGGCATCTAACCCAAGCTCCTTCACAACTCTATCACTCAATGAAATGCCAACGTAACAAAATGTCCAATGAAATCACCAAGCTAAGCTTAACCAACAGAGAACATACATCCATCAAACAACCAATACTCTTGGAAATGCATAGCACTTGAAACTTTTGTAAATAAACCAAGAGCTTCACCAACAGCCAATTAATTTCAATCACGTTAGAAATTAAACAGGAGAATCAAACTCAAAAATCAACACAGTCACTGTAAGTCCTTTCTGTTTATGAAATCCACAAAATAGTAACGAACAGGGCTTCAATTTCATAACAAATGTAGAATGTTTTTGTTACCTGAAGCTTGCAAAATTTCCAAGTGACCCAAAAGCAGGAGCTCAATCACTAGACCACCTTCCTGCACTCCTCTTTTTCTCCTCTGTTTGTGCAACCCACGAAGGAAATGCTTTTCCTTTCACCATCCACTATACCCAGCCCATTTATAAAACGATTTTTGAACGACAAACTCGTAACTCCCAGCCGACACAGTTTCATCAATTCCTGCCAACCTCCTGGACGAACCCCACTCTGCACTTTATTGCAGAGTGCAATCTTAGGCTGGAGAAGTTAAGGTATTGTCTGGGTTGCCGACAATTTTTGGGTCCGAACCGACAGAAACGAATCGGGTTCGAACAACACAGATTCGCAGTCATACCGCTTCGACGGAAATCGGCCCTGCCAACGTGAAGTACCTCCGATTCATCTCATGAATCGGACCTCCGGCTAGATCTGGAACGTAAAGGAGGATAGAATCGGGTAGGCTTACCTCAATCCCGTCGCCGAACACATCGCCGGCCAGAGCCGACGCGAACCCGAGCCGCATCGCCGTCGCCTTTACCGTCCGGTCAGGCGTCGCCGTTGCCGTCGCCGTAGCTGGACGGTCGTCGCACTCCGAGCGCCCCCTCCCGCGCGCCTCTCGCGTCTCACCGTCGCCTCTCCCCTCCGATTCCCCTTCCCCTGCGTCTCTCGCTTCAAACACGAAGGAATGGCGCTGGCCATTCCTTCTTTTTTTTCTTTTTTTCTTTTTTTATTTTTTTTAATTTTTTATTATTATTATTATTATTATTACTATTATCATTTATTTTAACAAATAAATTCTTCAATCGTTTTTACTTCAAATTAAGTCATTCTCTTAATATAACCCTTTTCACCTTCAATTTAATTAAATTCTTAAATTATTTTCGACTCGTATCAAATCATTGATTTATTCTACCATTGTTCGAAGATTATTATCGGACCAATTCACTTTCGTCCATTTAATTTTTCCAAAATAATTCTCAATAATCCAAATATTTAATTAATTTCTAATTATCTTTATTTAATCCCATTATGGAAATCAGGACATTACATCTTCAACGATAGACGACGACGGGCAGCTTGGGCGTCCGTTGGCAGCGATCTGGACGGCGGCGTGGGACAACTAGTCTGCGTTTCTCCTCTGTTCAGAACCGATCGACGAACGGCGCGGCAAAGGCTCGAATTTGCATCTTCGCTTCGGAACGACCGACGGAGAGCGATCTCCCCTGTTCTCCGACGATCGACGACGCGCAAGCTCTTGGCTGCGGTTCTTCACTGCTGGATCGTCGCTGGGAAGAAGCAGATCTTCGACTGGAGAGTAAATCGCAGGTCTTCTTCGCTGGTGAAGAAGATGACTCGGACAGCAACAGAACTTCGGACAGCAGAAGATTAAAAATAAAAAAAAATTTCTTTTTCCAAAACCATCCACCTCCGATAAATCGAAAAGTCTCGATTTTCAGAAACCTTCAACTTCCCTCTAATACCAATTGTTGCAAATTGATATAGAGAATCAAACTTAGAGCTCTGATACCAATTGTTGGAAATAGCGTTGAAATAACAAACGGGATTTAGAAAAGAGAAAGAGAAAACAGTGGACACCGAATTTACGTGAAAAATCCAAGACGGGAAAAAACCACGAGCAGAGGAGAAATCACTATAGAAATCGGTACAATAAGCTTTGCGGCTCAAGCATATATTTATAGGAATAAAGGAAACCCTAGTCATACTGGAATTGGAAACCCTAATCCTGCAGGAATTAAGAAACCTCCAATGTGGGCCAAACCGGTCTGGCCCAATTAGAATTCAGGTCACACCAAATCCTAACAACTTCAATTTAACTGTCACATGCAAGACACACTCGATTTTAAAATGCGCGAATTCCCTTAATTAAGACGAACGTCCCTCGCCATGAAACGGACTTCCATCGGCCAATACTACATCGTTCTGCCCTCAATGAACTCCTCTCTCCTTTAGACGGCGTCGTTTAGGCCGTGACGGATGTCTGTCTTAATACGACGGACATTCGTGCCTCTCGGATTTCATACTCTGAACGCTAAACAACAACGTTTTCTTTTGGACAGACGATGAGAATCTGCCTTATAATCGTGAAGGGCGTCCTTTGCCTTAGAGATTGCAGAGAGATAACTCGACGAACTCGACGAACTTCCCCCAACGAACTTGATGAACTTGACGAACTTCCCCCGACGAACTCGATGAACTCAACGAACTTCCCCCGACGAACTCGACAAACTCGATGAACTCGACGAACTTTTCCTGACGAACTTGACATCTTTCGTCTCCGTTCGACGGTGCTTGATAGAGACGAAACCGAGGCGTTAAACTCGATGGTCCTAGACGGAAATCGTGACTGTGAGGTCGCCGACGAGAATTTCTCATAGTTTAGGGTTGTAGTTGTTAAAAAATTCTTCAAGGTTTGACTTGTCATTGATCGCGAACTATAGAGTATGTGGTAAAAACATAAAATAAAAATATGCAATTTAAACTTTAATATTTAGGATCACTTACAAAATTGAAATTCAATATTTTAGGTACTAGTAATTTAGACATTCACATCAAATTTCCATTAAATCAAATATGCTCCTTCCAAGTTTTTTAATTTAAAGAGATATTTTAACCAGATTTTTAATCCATTTGGTAATTTATAACTCGATTTTAAAGTTTGTTGATATCTTGACAAAATTTGAAATCATGGAAGATGAGATCGATATATATCAAAATCAGATAAGAAAATTTAAAAATTGGGATAAAAAAAACGTGATAAATTTAAAAAGAAAAATTGACAACATCTTTAAATAGCTATAACTGAAAGATTAATATTAGATTTATGTTTATCAAGAAAAATTGTTTAAAATCTAATCCTTTACCCAAATATAATATATTTAATTCAAATAAGATAAATCAAAATAATTAAAAAAAATCAATATCCACACTTTTATAAGTAGATAGAAATCAATATTATTTTTTTAACTAAACATTGCACGGAGTGACAACTATTAATTGAGGTAGTATAAATCTCTACCCACGCAAGAATTCGAACACTTATTCCATCTTTTGCAAGCACTTGTCAAGAGTACTACCCAAAAATAAATTAGTAGGGTCACAAATGTTTTGTCTATAAAATGGAGAAAGCCCTCCAACTGTTTATGGGCATTCCCCTCTGAATATGCATTCTCACCCACAATTCAACCCACAAAAACACGACCAAAATAGAGCAAGCACCAGTGAAAATCAACGCTATTGGAAGGTAGAAAAAAGAAATTACCACATAATCATAGATGCCGTCATTTATTCGCAGATTATACAGTTACCCGTCCGAGCAACAACCAAGTCTATCTAATCATCCAGGTCCAAGTTATAGCTATCGCCATAAGATTGCGGTCGCCAAAATTTCGAAGCCCCATCATCCACGTTTCTCATTGCAGGAGAAGAAGCATTGGTGTAGTCGGTTAAGCAAAGATACCCATGATCTTCACCATGGCTAGCAGTGACTATGCGATTTCCATTTACAGCCAAAGCAGAACATCCATCGGTCGTCCCTCCATTGAACGGCGAACAACAAACCAAGGAATTTGTTTGTGTGCCAGTTTCAGTCTCCCAAATGTTGACACAACAATCCATTGAGCTACCCGTAACTATTTTGAAGCGATCCATGTGTAAGAATAACACTGGTCCTGTATGTCCATCCAATTCAGCTATTGGTGACAATTTTTTTGTTTCCTGGTTTCTTCTTATATCCCATAGCGTAGCTCTGTAGAATTTGCAATCAAGATTCCTTAATTTCTAAACTTGAAGATCAAAAACAGAACTAGCATGAAATATGTGCTTAATTTACCTGCCATCGCCACCGGTGCAAATCAACGATTTTGAAGGCATTATATCGAATGAATACAACATAGATTCAGATATAGCAGCAGTAATCACTCTTTGCATAGTTCTTAAGTCGATTGCCACTACAGATGAACCAGAAGCAACGTATAATAAAGATTCGTGGCACTTCATGTTTATAGGAGGACCAGGAACAGAAGTAGTCCCCACACAGCAAGATGAACGAAGAGCAGATGATGTAGTTGTGTCCCAAACCCTCACCTATCCCTTGACACCACCAATTATCAGCTCAAGTAGGAAACCAAAAGATGAGAATTATAAATGTAAAATAATGTGACGTGATCATTAGTTTTATGCAGTAATAAGTTAGAAGACACTTTTCTGTGTAAAAACATTTGTTGTATAATTGTTGTAAAAAGCACTTCCGAAGTTAGCCATATTCCCTAATTAACAACTTTAGGACCAGGTAGTAACTGGAATCCAAAATGTTTATTTTAAAATTAGAATAGCTTATTGAAACACATTAATGATTGCCTCAACGACTCAAGAAGATAAATTCAACCTGTTAATATGAAAAAAACAAAGCGTTTAGTTTGGTTTTTCCTAATTTGAGGGAAATTGTTGTCCTCTAATCTTTTGCTAGGGGGAGGTTCTAACCCCCCTTCTCTCTTGTTCATTCTTCTTGATATAAATCTTTTCTTATTATATATGAAAGACAAATCAAATTTGAGAGTCTCCATTAAGTTTGAGCATTGTTGATGGTATAGTTCATAAAACTAATAGAATCATGAAAGTGATAAAAGATTGTGCATTACCCTGGAGTCTCTGGAAATGCTTATCAAAAGAGAGGTCTTGTGTCTGGAAGAAATAAAAAAGGATGTCTATATCATTATAGTGAGACAAACAAAACTTACAAAAGCACAAAATTCTTTAATAGCTAGTAGGTAGAAAATGAGTTACCTTACCTATGATGATAAATAATCATTCCAAATATTTTTCAAACAACGTACATAATGAGTTTTTTTTTTTTTGTGGGTGTGTGTACATATATATAGTCAGTTTTACCAGGTGATGTGGAAAGAAAAAGATCCCACATCTTGTACTCTGAAAAGATGGTTAATTTTCAGAGAGATAATGCTTTAACCTTCAGAGTTTTCAATTAAAAATACTAACTAGGTGTAATAAACTCTTACCCTGCAACGGATATTAATTTTATGGGTTTCTCATGCCCATACAAAGTAGTCCTCAATGCACGTTGTCCGTGCTTGCCACTAGAACTGAGGGACCAAAGGCGAACTGTACCATCTTCTCCACCACTAGCCAATACTTTGCCGCTACCGTCTCCGAGCAATTTATCAGATATTATTGAAACTGGGCCACTGTGACCTCTAAAACATCTCAGGCAAGAACCCTAAATTAAGGAATAGAAAATTCAGTGTTGAGAAAGGATTAAAACAGAAATGTAGGAAATTTTTACCTCCTCATTTGGTCGCTAGCTTTTCCCAAGTGGATAATAATAGTTGGCATCAAAAGTTATAAAAAATATAGGGGTTGAAAAAATAAAAACTAAATAAACTTATTTGTTGGCATGGATGTGTCAAGGCTGGATTAACAGATACAATATCTTCCAAGAAAAACAACCTACTCACCTTCCACCATAGACGAATGGAGTGGTCAGAGCTTGAAGTTACGATGATATTTTCTGCTCTCTGCATTTCACTTCGACCGAATGAAGTTTCATGGAGAGCAAACGACCTGGAGCGTCAAGATAACACAACATATACATTAACATCGCACAGCAGTATCTTCAATCAATGAAGGAAAAATCTCAATCAGAATCTTACCTCAAACAAGTTATACGGGCCTTGTGATCACTACATGTGATAAGAGAACCTCTTCCTCTTGAATCGCTATCTATGTCTATCTTTTGCAGCAATGAACCCTGAACAGAGAGAATGACAATTGGTTGATATAGAACATTATAATTCATCAAGATCCTTTTAACATAACTAAATTTGAAAAAAAAATTAGCAGTACCTGAGAAAAATAAATATCATTCTTTTCCAATAATATATTACTGAAAGGCTTCGCATCTGCATAGAAGCAAGTAGTTTCAGGATCTTCAAATTTGAACTGCTGCAATGCGGCGTGCCTATCCAAGTATGCTCCCCTTGCGCCTCCTGATATTTTCGAAAAGGAAGGAGGGAGTAGTTGCTCCCATTTCTCTCTACGCAAGTTAAAATTCAAATTTTTATCCGTAAACCACTATGCTTGGATACACGAAGGTGTAAACTCATCGAAATAGAAACAGAAACATATTTTCCCAAATCGGTGACTTAATTTGAAGGATAAGAAAACCTTTAAGGGAAGATTGGAAACAGAAGAATGTGAAAATTGATTAAAGAATGATAACCTAAAAAATCGTAGCCATATCGAATCGGAGTATGCAACGTCGCGAAGATGTTTGCAGGTGATGGCCAAATTGGATACATCCTGAAGGTTGAGGTAGTTGGCACAGTGAGCGATCGAGTCAACGTCCAAGTCACTAATGGAGGTCGTTGTGAAGCTCCGGTCATGACTCGTCGTTTGTAATTCGTCCGCCATTTATGCTTCACTTTCGCAATTCTGAAAACGATAACGACTTGGCGCCAGTTAAATACGAACCTTCGCCAATCACCGACGTCGGTTCCGTATCCTCGGCCGAACAATGGCACTGAGCTGACCTCAGCCCAGAAACAGGGGTCCAAAATCCAAATAACTGTCTACCAAGCATCGTTTCTTTATTGAAATGTGAAATTGAGCAGGAAGAACAAGGTGGGCTGGAGAATTGAGTTCATCCACCAGGCCACATTGTTTCGTATGGGTCAAGCTCTGGGCAATTGAGTTAGCGAAGTCCAATGTAACAAAGCCTTTTATAAGAGAATTTCTTAGAGAACAACCCAACTTCTCTCCCATCCTTGTGAATCTCAAAAAAAAAAAATATATATATATGTATATATATATATATATATTATAGGGTATTTAACATTAAAAAAACTATGAATTATGAGGTCAATGAAACGTTAAATCTCAAACTATTTTTGCTAATAAATTAAACTATGAACTATAAAAAATAAATAAGATAAACTTTGCAGTCATATTTTTTGTTAAAAAAAGTATGAACTCCTGTGAATATGAATATGTTTGTTGCAGACGAGTGTGTGACTGCTACTCAATTATATAACCCAAAAATATATAACAATATAGTGATCTGAGGACATGTGGTAGGGATCCACAGCAGACAAGAACATGTATGTGGACGTGAATGTGTTCGCTGCGGATGAGTACGTGTCTGTGACTCAATTATATAAGCCAAAAATATATAATACAGTGATCCGCAGACACGTGATAGGGATTCATGACACGTAAGATATCAGGTCGGACGTGAACGTCCCTCGACGTTGGAGGTCATCCAATATTCCAGTTTCGGATGTCCTTCTTCATGTAAAATGGTATAATTGGACACTCGTGAGTTTGTGAGAATGTTTAGAATATATTTTTTAATGAAAAACGTGAATACAATGTCTACTTAGTTTATTTCTTATAATTTAAAATTTTATTTAATAGAAAAATTAATTTAAGGTTTCATTATTTCTATAATTCAATTTTTTTTTAATTCTCATATTATATTTAGAGTAATATTAAGTTTTATTTTTTAATTATATAGTTTATTTTTATTAGATATTTATTAAATAATTCAATTAATAATTTATTTTATTTATTGTACTTATTAAAAAATAATTAAAGAATAAACGATGGATCACAAGACTAAAGTTAAGCATGTTTTTTAAGTGCTGTGTTACGTGCTCCAATGCACGCCCAAGATAAAACTTTTGAAGTCACTGGCCGTCACCATCAGTCTCCATCAAAAATATACCAAACTAAAAGCAAAAATTATCAAAACAAATTTTAAATTTTGGAATAACATTATCTCAATCCTCAAAAAGATTGGGTGAACAAATCACCTTCAAACAATAAAAAAATAAAAAAGATAAATATCGTAATCATATTTTTCTTTAAAAAAAGATCGAGACAAATATCATAATTACGTTTTCTACTTAAAAACCTTAAACGAATATTTTTAGATGATGAGAAACTTCCGTTATAAGTGAAGAGATGTTTGTTGTAAATTGATGGACGTTTGTGACATTTGGGAAACATCCATCAATACTAAATGTCCAAGGGACATCCAACAACATACAACGTACATCCCTCTACTTATAACCGACGTCTCTCAACTTACGACGGACGTTCCTGAATGATGTGCCCCAAAAACTCTACAATGTAACTTTTTTGTCATGAGATTCGGTGTTTAATTAATTAGCTATTATTTTGCAGAAAATGTTACATTAATGGATATTGCGTAAAGTAGTCTTGCTTGGAGAAGAGGACGTTATTCAATATGTTTTTACATCGAGTCATGCAAACCTAATCGCTAGATTCACATCGTCCCGGCTTGGAGGAGCTTATATTGGTTGAAGCTAACAAGGTTAATTTGGAGCGTTTTATTGAAGTTTCCACATTTAACTTATGTCTTTAGATATTCTAATTGATAGATGGCTGGTTAGGATTCTTTTTGAGAATTTATAGATAATTTGGTTGTTGTAGGAATTAAGGTGCTCGGTTTGCATGTAAACCGAGCCCTCATGCCCAATTTTTGTGAATCTAAGGGCATGTTTGTAATTTCTCTTTTATGTTCATTAGACATGTATTTAGTCTTATCTAATTAAATCCTAATTTCATATTTGAAACCCTAAGCTTGCTGCTGCAAAATCGTGTGAGGAGTTCTCTCCAAACCAACCTGGTGCTCTATTCTTATTTCACCGCAATTCCAACACCAAAGCTCCTCCTCTCTTCGTTTCTTGCTCGATTTTGGAGAGCAGGTTCTAGCTAGTTCTTCCAGCATTTCTTTAGGGGAATGTCAATGGCGTGTGGAGCTAGAAGACTGAGCAAAAGCCAAGAAGGAGTGGCCTTTCTTTGAGAGGTCTGAACTAGTCGCGCATCTCAGAAGTTTGGGGTGTTGCGGACCTTGTTGGTTTGTTGTTTTCTTTTCCATGTTTATTGAGCTATTTATTGAGTAAATCTATGAATTTGGTTATTCATGATTGTTCTTTGAAGTATTAGATGGATTTTGTTATGTTTGGAATCGAAATATTGGACATGTGCTTGATTTGTTGAAAGTTTGCAATCTGTTTTTCTGCAGTCCTATTATCGAGTAGGGATTTGTTTCGTTTATAAGTCTGTGATTTTTTACGAATTTGGTTCTGAAATTCTAAGGACTTAAACTACTCTGGAATACGAAGATATTGGTACAATTTTGACGCCATTTGGATTTAAATTCTTAATTTTATGGACGTTTCATTGGAGGTCGCCAAAATTGTCTTTGCATAATCTGTTTTAGGGCAAATACATATTCCGTCCATAAATTTCGTTTCACAACACTTTTGAGCGTGAAATTTGGAGGTCTCCTGCCTTCTTTGGTTATTTCATTCTCCTCCAAATTTGGGACTTATTGGCTGTAGACATTAGAAGTTATTGTTATTGCATTGAGAGAGTATTGTCGATTGTAGATTGCCTTAGTGTTGTCTTCTTGCAATTTTGGGGCATATCACTAAACTTTGGAAGAACGACGGATGTAGCGTCCCATATATTAAACCTTTTTTTTCTTAGCCACAAAATTTTTTTTTAATCATAGTAATTAAAGCGAAAACTGATAATAATTTCAAAACCTAATTTTAACATTTTTAACAAAAGTCCATTATTTTACAAACATTTCTCATAATTCGAAAATCATTTTTAAAAACAACCAATATTATTTTTCGGTAAGCCATAACCCTTAGGTCGAACCCAGTTGATAACCCAACTGCTCATCTTGCAATATTTCCCCCTCCACAAGTAAGTCACTGATATCAGAATAATCACCTACATCACAGGATAAAACAATGAGTCTAACACTCACCAATAAATAAAATGTAATGTAATGCTCAATGCGTGTTTATGCAATCTATCTCAGAGAAGAACCGATCATCTCTGCCTTTCCATTTAGTGTCACTTAACAGTCCAGACGTTAGGGATTTCTAGTACATGAGTTAGGATATATCATTTGGTCTTGTGGCTTAACTGACACTAGGTCCCTACGTGGGACGAGCTTTCCATCAGGGGTGTCACCACCAAGAACCGTCACCTACCCTCTCAAACCCCCACACGCCTATTTACGTTTATTCTATTCATTCATTAACATGTCATGCATATGTCAACATTTTCATAAATCCTAATCATGATGCATGTATGTTATACCATATTCAGTCTACAGCAATTCCACATAAATTAATAGAGAGAAATCCTTATTTTTAGTAGCAGAGCAATCTATAATTATTATTATGAAACAGTTCTGATATTTATTAACAGAAAAATTTATAATTAATAACGGGGAGCAATTTCGATTTCTGAATTATTAATCAAAATAATGGCATTTACATAGAATTGGTATTAATTAACATGGAGCAGTTTCTATTTTTATTAGCAGGGTATTGCAAGTTAACTTATTACTCAAAATCATGGCATTTATATAAACCCATAGTTTATAATAACTCACAGCAATTAATTTAGGAAATATGTAGACAATCATACATTCCTGTGATGTAGGCCTCCACTGGCCATAAATGTTATTTCTTACCTTTGTCGAAAATACCATAAGTTCTTCTTGTAGAAGATCCTCTTATCATCTTTTCCAGCAGTAGCCCATTCTTCTCTCTCTTCCTCTTACTCTCTCTTTTCTCACCCACTCTGCCTTTCTTTCTCTTGCACACTCTCTTTGTTTCCCTCTCTCTCACGCAGACTTGTTGTCTGATGCCTCCCCCTCCTGCCTTCTGTATTTATATGCAAAACACAGGAGGCAGTGGACAAACACTTTCCTAAAACACTGAGGAGACACCTTTTCTGAACTTGCAGAGAGAAATTAGACAAAACTTTTGTGCCAAAAAACCTAGAAAAGATGTTTTTGTTTGAAAACATGTGAGAGCGATCGACCAGTACTATCAGCCGTTCCCACACTGAAAATCCAATTTTTCACAAAACTATGTGGGAGCAGTCGATAGGTGCATATCAACCACTAATTACTGGTCAATACCTGTCGACCGGTCCAACATAAAAATGCATTCTCCGCAAAATGTCATGGTACTAGCCAATAACCTTTATCGACTGGTAATTGCTTGTCAACCGATCCAACTAAAATTTGACTTTTCTTCTAAACGTCGTTGTTTCTTCTTCTCATCTCTTCTTCTTTTTATTCTTTTTAATTTATTCCAATTTAATTTATTCTTTTCTTAATTTAATTCATTTCCTTTTTAATTTATTCCCAATAAATGTTGAACCATAATCATATATAATCTTCAACCTTCTTTCAATAATTGGCACAAACTATACCCTCAACTTATTATTTTCTGTAATAAAATTATTTTTTAATTTCCAATAAATCACAATTATTATTGTCCATAGTTCTATCTTAATTTCGAATATTTCTAACTTATTTTTGGGTATTACAACGGATGTCCCTCGGCTTACAGTTTCGAAACCTTTCTCTCCTTTCAGATTATTGTAGGAACGATGTTAGCCTAATGGGGGGGATGATGGATTAGCCTAGCTAAACTTTTGGTGCGATTATATTAATTCAATTACGAAGTGTACTATCAATAATATGCAACTAGAACAAACATAAATATAAGGAGTTAAGAGAAGAGAGATGCAAACTTGTTTGTTAATGTGATTCGGCAAACCTGTCTACGTTCGTGCTTCAAGGTCCCCCCTTGAATGGGGTGTGCAAACTGAACCGAAATCGAAGAAGTGAACTAGAACCGGTCGATTCGGTTCGGTTTGGTTCCGTTTTGCATACCGAAAAGCCGAATATCAGTTCATTTTGGTAAGAACTAGATATTTTGGTTTGGTTTTCATTTCTCAAAACCGGCAGCATTTTTTAGGGCATTCACTTTCCTCTTCTTGTACTGCAAAGTGCAGAGTGCAAAGTGCAGACTCTTCACTCTTGCAAAACTTCAACGTCACCTTGTTCGTTTCGTCTTCTTGTGTCGCTGTGCTCAGTGAGAAAGACTCACGTCGCCAGCCGCCTCTTGGTCCCCAGTTGTCTCTCGGTCTCGATCTCCAGTCGTCTCTATATCTTGGTTGCCTCTTGGTAATCCATAAAACTCGAAGTTCTTTTTTTTTTTCTTTTGGTTTCTGCTAACTCTTTTTTTCCTTCTTTTGAATTTGATTTTTTGGATTGGGTTTCCATTTTTTCCCCTTTTTCCTTCTATTTTCTCCCTTGGGAATTTTGTGCGGCTAGATTTTGTTTTGGGTTTAAAAAGTTTGAACTTGATGCAAATTGCGACGATCTCTGTTTTTCTTGTCACTTGTTTGTGCAGATTAGTTTCATGGGTTGAATTTTTTGGGATTTCACTTTAACTTTGATTTCTTTTCTTGAAATTTCATTTAGTTCATTCATGATTCAAGCCCTATGTCTAAATATGTTCTTCTGATTCACTTTAGGAATGTGATTGGCTTCCTTTGTTCTCTATTTTGTGTATTGCTTGATAAGTATTGTTGAGAATAGTACTCTGTTGATTTTGTCTCTTAAATTGGCCATTCATTTTGTTTAAAGCTGATTTCTTTGATGTTTGCTACTTTGTTCTCTATTTCTCATTTGAGCTCGTAGAAAGCGTTTCAATAGTTGAAATTTTTTTTAAAAAAATAAAGTGGGAAAAATTGGAAACGAATTTTTGGTTCTGTTTCGGTTCGGTTCTGAAACCGAGAATACTCGATTTCGGTTCGGCCATCACCAAACAGAAACCGTTGCGGTTCGGTTTCGATTCCACACTAGAATCGAACCAAACAACAAAATAATCACCCCTACCCTCGAAGATTGTTTAAACCGATAACCTCCCCAGTTATTGATTATTGAATTTCACGGCGTCAATCGAACCTTTACACGACTATTCATAGAGCATCACTCTTTTGCTTGACTATTCACGGGACGTCACCCTAGATGTAGCAGAAAGAGTACAATAAATGGAAATATAAAATACAACTTTGAGACCTAACTCTCACAAATGAAAACTCTAAAGTTTAGGAATATGAGAGTTAGGTTTGACACTCAAATGTGAAGCAAAATATCTAGAGTAAATTCAGCAACACTTCGGTATCAATTCTTTTCCTTGGCTCTTCAATTCGGAGTGGCTTCTACTTATAAATTCTACATAACGGTCAACCACTAGACACTTCTGGTTGATCGCATTCGACCGTTGGAATGTTACTAGTGTGATTTCTGTTGATTCAATTCACCTATTTATCAGCCCCGGTCGACTACATCCATGCAGTTCGAAACAGAGTATGCTCACTATCCATTTTCCAGTCCAAAACCATTCATCCCGGTTGACCACTCTTCTGCACTTCAGCATATGTCGAGCAATCTATCATATCTCCAGTTGACTGCGCTTATTCTCCGATCGACGCACTTATGTTGTTTTGCCTCTAATGCAAACTAGTCGACACCCCAATTGACCTCTACTCCTTATTTTGCACATTTCGAAGCATCTAAGTTCAAATAATATATCCTTTAACTACATAGACTTAGACAACATATTAGAAACAACTTATTATCAAATAAATCACTCATCATTAAAACAAATAAGTCTAAAGTCTATTAGGCTAACAATTATGTGTTAACGTTGGATTGATATAACTTTCTATTTCTTCACTCAAATGACGAAATTTTAAAATCAATTCGTAACTCATGAAGAACATCCACATTGATGGACATCTGTCCCTTTATCCAACGGGCAGAAACCTTCGTCCAACAGCGTCTCTCCTCCCATCTTGATCATCCAACCTCACTGCAGAACTCAATCTCTTCATCCAACGACCACCATGGGCGTCCATTAGACGTCCCTAAGCCTTACGATGACCCCAAGGTTAAACTTTAAACGTCCCTTTTCGTGGATCAGCTTTGAACATCGCTTGTCATTAAAGGACGTCCCTTAGACGCCCATGTTACTTTATTGAAGGTTTTTAAGCAGAAAACGTGACTGCGACATCTGCCTCAACATTTTTTTTTTTAAAAACACATGACTACAAAATTTTTAGGATTTGACTGATTGTTGACCCTATAATTAAAAATTTGTTTTTGTTAATTTCTCAACTAAAATGTATTTCATGCAACGTGGTAAACTTTTTCCACGTGAGCTTTCTCATCAGAAACAAAGAGCAGCTATTCACGTGGAAACATGCGCCGACGCGTGTATAGTGCATGACGTGGCGTTTCCCCTGTCTATGTCTGCCATGTAGGAACACAAACATTCCAAATCAGTTGAAAACCACCACAACGTTATTATATATCAATTGATCTTGAATTAAAAGAATAAAAAATGAAAATCTAATTGATTTTTTTTTAATAAATTACTAAAAAAAATACAAATTATCAATATTTTTTTATATGGAGTTAGATCTGATTTAATGAAGTTTAAAATTCTTAATTAATTATCCAAATGTGAATTAATGATTTAAATGCTTAATCCTGAATTAATAAGTATGAATTAATAAAGTTTTGTTTACCTTGATTATCATTTATTAATGAAAATAAATTAATAGAATTTTATTATATAGTTGACGGACAATTAAGAATAATTCAAAAGAAATTAAAAATAAATAAATTTAAATTAATCTATGATGATTAATTTATAATTAAATAAAATAAATATGTAGTTAATAGTTTTTATTTTTTTAAAGTACACATTAAACTTTAAATTTGGAGATTTAGGACAATTAATACTCTAATTCTTTTTTAGTAAAATAAATTATATCGTTAAAAAATCATTTTAAATAGTCTAACTTTTAGAGCAACACAACTACTAATGAATAGCAATTGCTGCAAAAAAAAAATGGTATGAAATTAGGAGATCGAGTTCAAGTTATCCTTAAGTTGGTCGTATATGGAGATATCATATAATATGTGACATGATTAAATTATCCACATTTTTTATTTTTTAATTCGTAATTGATTTCATTTGAATATATTTGTTTATTTAGAAAATAAATTACGCAAATATCGTCATTAATATTGACCTTACTTTTGAAAATGAAATAGTAGAAAGTTTTCCCTCGAAAATGTCTTCTCCATGTGCTTTGAACACCTTACTTTGATTTTTAATTGAATTTTTCAGAATATAAACCAGATATTCCCACATATTTCTGTTAAAAAAATCACCAACGATGGCAAACTTTTTTCTTCTTAACAATTCTAGCATTTTTTTTGTTATATAATACGAATTTAAAACAATAATTTGAGGGAAAGCAGTATAATTCGACGTTTTTCTTTTTTGATCAACCATTTTATTTTCTTCCTTGGGATTATTCTTCCCCAAAGATGTCAAATTACTTTAAAAAATTCACAGTTTGATTGAAAAGATGTCATCTTTTTTCTGCGGAAAGTCGTCTTTCTTATGAGGAAAGTAATATTCCGTAAGTCCTATTTCAAATACTCACTTTCTGTAGCCGAAAGACAACGTTCCACAACAGAAAGAAAACATTATTTAACGAAAAACGTGACAACGATGTTTGCTCTATTCATTTGACAACGATGTTTGCTAATCATTTTAAAAATTGTTTAGTGGTTGACTTGTCATTAATTCTATAGTTCAATGATTGTTTTGTTAATTTCCCATAAAAAAACATGCTTCTCATTTAACTCCGACTCGACAACCAACATAGTCGTAGGCGGGGCCTATAAGTGATTTTCCATACCAAGCCATGTCGAGGTCAGGCTCGACCTGAGCATAGTTTCATTTAGGCATGTTGCCCTACGGGCTTTGACAGACATAAACTCAATGCATTCCGAGAGAATTAGGACAATTTAAAAAAAAAAACAAAAAACAAATTATCGAATGCCCGAGTGATCAATGCCTTGAGGACCATCTAAGTCCTCTCGGCGGCAAGCTGATCTGGACCGGCCTGGCTGCCTGGCCCGCTGCCGAGGCTGACATCGAACAAACCAACAAAGATTTTTACGTTGGTTCCGTTTAATTAAATAAAAACGAAACGTACTCTGTAATTAACTCAAAAAAATCCAACTCGTAAGAGATTTGATTAACTAAAACCACACCTTAATCATCGCAAATCCTCCTCTTCACTTACGTGATCTTTCAAGAATAATTATCTATTAGTCTAAGTTCAACTCCAAATTCAATTAATTTACATCATTATCATCCTCTCATTAAAACTCTTAAAAGTCAAATATTTTGGCTTCATTTTTTTCCCTTTCATATTTTACAAAATAGCGTTGACGAGACAGAAAAAATCAAGGCGTCAGTCAATTATCTATTGATTTTAACCATCAAATATAAAAATTAATTTCAATTAAATCGAATATAATAATTTGTCAAAAAGGTAAGGCTCTTTATAAATTAATATAAATTATAAATAATTAATAAATTAATTACGTGTAAAAAACCTGAAAAAAGAAAATGTAGAAGGAAAAGAGAGCGAGAGAGAGATTCATTGTATAAAAAAATCCGCTGTTTAAAACAGCCCACTGGAAAGTCGAGAATGGCCGCCCCTGGTTTTCTCCGCTTCAAATCAACTGTATTGCTCATTCAGCTTCCCTCTGCTCGTACCCCACCTTTTATACCCTCTCTGATCCTTCCCTTTCAACTGCTTCTCCAGCGGAAATGCCTATTTTTGCATCTTTTCTCTCCTTTCACCTTCCATCGGGTACAAGCTTATTCTGCAAGTAGTACCTCGTATCGCTCTCAAACTTCCCTTTCTTTGTCCCCTTTTACTTTCTTTGTCTTCCGTTAAATTCTTCGATCTTTTTCGGCTTATGGGCAATACCCAGATCGAGAATCACTGCTTGTATAGATTTATTTATTTATTTTTTGCAATCCCCTGTTTGGACAAGTAAGCTGAGACCCTCTTCCTGAAGTGTATCTGAGTATTGCTACAATAGAAATTTCGAGGGTTGGGAGGTTGGAAATATCGGTTATTGTTTGTAATTTACTGAATGGGGATTGAGAGGTCTCTCGCCAATCGACGAGTTAAGGGATTTTGTGAGTTCCCGAGGGAGACAACTACCATAATCAAGCCTAAGAAAAACCGGCGACGGCCTAAGAAGATGACACCAATTCAGAGGCTATTCGAGACGTGCAAGGACGTTTTTGCTTTCGGCGAGTGTGGTGTAGTTCCGCCCCCTAAAGATATCGAACGGCTACGTTCTGTTCTGGGTACGTCATATTGCTATGCATTTATACATCTTTTGGTTTGCTTTGACATTTTATCAAGTAAATTGGCTTTTTCTGGTGTTCAAATCTCGTCTGTCCTTTGATGTATTAGCATTTTTCTTAACCATATCTGACCAATCTTAACTTCACGAAGTTGTCTCAAATAGATCAAGATCAACGACAGTGGGCGGAGTGTTTATATCCAATTTAGAAGAGTGATAGGCTCCTAGATCGCTATAGTTTCACCTTCAGAAGGGCATTTGATCAATTTCTTCCTTAGTTTGCAACTTGATTCTGTTTAAAGTTACAGAGATAAACAAGTCTTATAATTTTTTTACCAGATCCTTATCATCTCAGAAGCATTTTTTCATGATCTGCTGTCTGTAACTAATGAGACTGATACTGTTTATGTTTCAAATTTGGTTATTATATTTAAGAATTGACATTTGCAAGTATAGATGTACTTTCATTGTTCAAGTACAATAAGAAATAACATTTTTAAATTACAGGACAAATGTTGAACTATTTGACATGTGATTGATTTTTGTAAAAACATATCCAACAGATGGCATGAAACCAGAAGATGTCGGATTGTCTCCGGATTTGCCGTATTTCCAGGCGACGGCCATGCAGAACACACCGCCAATCACGTATCTTCATCTTTACGAATGCAGCAAGTTCTCGGTGGGGAGGAAATTCTTGTCATTTGTTTTGTTGTATGTGATCGACATTGGTCGAGTTTAACCTTTTTGTTCTTGGCTTTCGACTTTTTCCTCAGATGGGTATATTTTGCTTGCCGCCATCAGGGGTTATTCCTCTTCACAATCATCCTGGAATGACTGTTTTTAGCAAGCTTCTCTTTGGAACCATGCACATTAAGTCTTATGATTGGGTGGTAGATGCTGCTCGAGCCGATTTGTCCGCCAGCATGAACCCTTCACAAAGTAAGAAATCTTTTAATGCCATGTTTATCTACGATGAATTTCCTTAAAAGCTTCGAACTGTGATTACTTCAATGCTAGGGGACTTCTTTGAAGTAATGGGGGAAAACAGGGGAATTCTTTCGAACTAATGATTTTCGTTTTGGTTTCGATCGATTCCCAGTGTCTCTGGATGGGGTTCGTTTGTCCAAAATCATGGTCGATGCTGATTTTACGGCCCCTTGCAAGACATCCATCCTCTATCCAGCCGATGGAGGCAATATGCATTGCCTCAGAGCTGTTACAGCCTGTGCGGTTCTAGACGTGCTCGGTCCGCCGTACTCCGATCCCCAGGGCCGACACTGCACATACTATCGCGATTTTCCATACGCCAAATTCGCAGGTTAACAAATCCTCGCCATATTTTTACTTCTTGTTCATTCAATAATGGCAAGGAAGTAGACAATTCTTCCTTACTCTGCTTCTGTTTGATAATTTCAGTGGAGGGGGCTCCAATGGCGGATGAGGATAGAGAGGAGAACTACGCTTGGCTTCAAGAGAGAGAGACGGTTGAAGACTTGCCCGTGGTCGTAGCAAAGTACGGAGGTCCGAAGATGAGAAATTGATTTCCCATTGGCCATTACCGATCAGATTCAACTTTTTTCCACCATTTTTTAGCGATTTCATTTTTCCCTTTTTTTGGCTTCTCTTATATTGGGCATGGGTTCCCACGCCCATTTCTCTTCAGTTTATGTAAATACTCCCAAAGCTGAAAAAACAAAGTTAGACCTTGATTTGCACTCTTCCAATTCTTCAGAACAATCTAAAAATACATGGTCCTTCAGAAGGATCAGAGAGATCTTCCAGTTGTAAAGGCTGGATTAGAAGCAACAAAGACCAACTTTAATTATAGCCGTTGCCAAGGGTATTTCACCCTCCCCCGCCGCTCACAGATGTACCACCTCCATTGTCAGCAACCTCGCAAGGCCGGCGGTGTAATTTTTCCATCCAAAAACCCAGTTGCAGTTACAGCTGCCATTTTGTCACCTGAGAATCAAACCAAACCCAGGCCCCACGATTCCAGATTATTAAAACTGGAATCATGGGGTTCTGAAACTGACCCGACCTGAACCAAGTTTCACTGTTTGGCCTTGGCTCGGGTCCGATATTTATTAAAAAAATATTAATGTTAATTTTATATTTAATTTTACACTTTAATCTGTTATTATCAATTAATATAATAATTAAAATAAATTATCAATTGTTATTATAGTAAGCGATTCAGAAATAATTTTATGATAGAACTTGAAATTATTATTATTATTATTAAAATTAACAAAACAACCATTGAACTATGATATCACTAACAAATCAATTATTAAATAATTTTCGTTAACAAATAAAATATTGAACTATGAGATATGAACGGCGCAAATATCGTCGTTAACCTATTGAAAGAAACATTAAAAACGAAAAGACTTTTCAAAATATAAGATTTTCAGTTAACCTGTTTGAAATCGATTTTGGTATGAAAATATAGTGATATGAGGACATGTGGTAGGGATTCACGGCAGACGAGAACGTGTATGTGGACGTGAATGTGTTCGTTGCGGATGAGTACGTATCTGTGACTCAATTATATAAGCCAAAAATATATAATACAGTGATCCGTAGACACGTGATAGGGATTCGTGACACGTAAGGGATCAGGTCAGACGTGAACGTTCCTCGCCGTTGGAGGTCATCCAATATTCCAGCTTCGAACGTCCTTCTTCATGTAAAATGGTATAATTGGACACTCTTGAGTTGTGAGAATGTTTAGAATATATTTTTTAATGAAAAACGTAAATACAATATCTATTTAATTTATTTCTTGTAATTTAGAGTTTTATTTAATAGAAAAATTAATTTAAGGTTTCATTATTTCTATAATTCAAAAATTTTTTAATTCTCATATTATATTTAGAGTAATATTAAGTTTTATTTTTTAATTATATAGTTTATTTTTATTAGATATTTATTAAATAATTCAATTATTAATTTATTTTATTTATTGTACTTATTAAAAACATAATTAAAGAATAAACGATGGTGTCTATCACAAGACTAAAGTTAAGCATGTTTATTAAGTGCTGTGTTACGTGCTGCAATGCACGCCCAAGATAAAACTTTTGAAGTCACGGGCCATCACCATCAGTCTCCATCAAAAATATACCAAACTAAAAGCAAAAATTATCAAAACAAATTTTAAAGGGAAAATAACAAATCAACCATCGTAGTTTTTGATCAATGACAAGTCAACTATCGTGGTGTATTTGCTAACAAGTTAACCACTAACGTATAAGAAATTGACAAATTCAACATCACACTCAAGTTAACCCAGGCAAAGAAAAAGCCTGGACGCCGCTTGTTTGCGGCGTCCAGGCAAACAAATCGGCGTCCAGGCAAATCCTCAAGCCTGGACGCCGCTGGTTTGCGGCATCCAGGCTTGAGGACCACCCCAATCATTTTCCCTTTTATAAAGGGAAAATAAAAGTTAGGGTTCATTCTCCTACCCCCTACCCGACCCCTTGCTCTTCCTCTCCCTCCCAATCGGCTCTCCCTCTCTCCCCCAATCGGCCACCCGAGGCCGACTACCGCACGGCGACGACGAGCACGCGAGGCCGACCACTGAACGGCGACGAGCACGCGACGCCAACCACCGAACGGCGACCACCACGCGACGCCAACCACCGAACGGCCTATCTCTCGGATCTCGCCTTTCTCTCGCCTTTCTTTGATAGAGTGTTAGTATCCTGTGGTAGATCTGCACTGCGTCTATTTTTTGTGGTAATTTCCTTGTTATTTTGTTTGTTAGTTAAATTGAGTTTGTTAGTTATTTTTAGTTTTGTTAAAAACAAAATTGCAGATTGGGTTTGTTTGCTAGAAAATGCAATTCTAATCGATAATGGTACTAAGAAACTTGATACACTACTTCCAATTATGAAACTGCTTATACCATTGGCTAAAGCTAAATTGTGTTTGTTGATTTATGAAACTGCATTCAGTCTATTTTTTGGTGGTTTGTTGATTTAGGATGTTTTATTATTCACAAATTTTTGTTTGATTGTATTTTTTATTATACTGCAAGTTGTTGGCAAATTACTCTCAACGATCAGCATGGAATCGCGGCCTAAGAAATTGACGTCAAAGCGTCGGAAGGCAACGGTGGAGGCCGTTGAACCCGTTCAAACTACGGAAGTGGAAGATGTCCAACCCGTGACAGCGGTGGAAGACGAAGAAACCGCCGACCTTGAAGAAGAATTATTCTGGAACGCTAATTGCAAAACACGGTATTTAGAAGATATACAAAATCGTAGAATTACTGTGTCCAAAATAGTAGATTTGGACTCTTTCGCAAAAATGGGAATTGATCGTATGTTTCAAGCTGCTGGATTAACCGGGTTGTGCAATTTGAGGAGCAGTTACTGCGAGAGAGTTATAAGATTGTTTTACGCAAATTTGCGAATATCCACTAAACCATTAGAGGTGCGGACGTACGTTTTTGGAAGGGAGTTGAGTTTCACTTCCAACGATGTAAACATGATGCTTGGATGTGTACTGGATGAGCCAAGCGAGAAATATTATCATATGGCTCGGGAGCCACCATTTGTAAAACAAGGAGGTGGGATAGCGGTGCTTAGATTGTTGCACCAGGATCCCGAGGTTGTCGAGTACAGAAAGCCAAAGGGAAAGGAGTTGAATGCCTTCGCCCGATTGATCCACTTGATCATGACGTACACCATTTTGCCTCGAAATGGGCATCGCGACCTTGTTACCAGCATGGATCTCTATATGCTGGAGAAGGTGTTTATGGGAAAAAAGGTGGACATTGGATATATAATCGTGAGCTACATGCGAGAGGTGCTCAATAACTTGACGAAGTCCCTGCCGTACAACTGGCTAATCCAGAGGATCGTTGAGCAGTTTGGGGTCCCCATCTCGGAGAACGAGCCAAGAATTGAAGAGTCGGTCAATGACATGTACAACAATTCATTATTGGACCGAATGAGTATCACCCAAACAGGAGGTGAATGGTTCCGCAAGGGGAAGAAGGTAGCAGCACATCCACCCAGCTTAAAGCCTTCGCATCAGGCCTTTCGCATTCACTGCCGTCTCCTCCTCAGTCATCTCACTTTAGTTCGATACCTGCTGAGATGCTCAACTGGATGAGCAAGATGGAGGAGCTCCATAATATGTCCATGACCCATATGCAAGTGATGGCAGACCAGATACAAATGCAACAAGGCCAAATACAAGAAGCGGCCAAGCTCACAGAAGAGAGGTGGGCTATCGCAGAAGAGAGGTGGGGTATAGAACAACAGTGGCATGTGCAAGCAGCGGAGTGGCATCGTGAGATGGTGGGAGCACTTAAGCAAGGGGAGAGGCCATCAACCCATTCAGGAAGTGCATCATCCTCCTCGGATGCACCAGATGCGACATTCCGATTGTAAGTTAATTTTGTTGAATGTGAATTCCAATTTTTACTTTATTTGTGTTTCATGTACTGACGTGTTGTTAATTTGCAGCGAACCTATCGGAAGCCGCTTACAAACTCCTCCAACCGTGCCTCTTAGGCCGCCGCCCCTTAAAATTTTGCGCCTGGTACGTCTTTCATTTTGGTATATATGTGTATTCATTCATGGTTACACTGACTGTTTGTTGCAGGCTCATGATTTGATGAGTAAGTTCCAAGACTATGTCCGGGCAAATACTCGAAAGAATATGGAGACATGCGCAATTCTTGCAGGAAAGCTGACCGACAATACATATCTCGTCTCTGAACTCATCTTCCCAGATCAGAAAGGAACGCCAGATACGGTGAGACGCTTTTTTTGGGTGTTAGTGTATAAGATTTTATCTTAGTACTCATCCAAACTTATATGCAGTGCTATACGACGGCAGAAGCAGACACAAAAGTTTTCAATTATCAACAGCGACACGATCTACTCACACTTGGATGGATTCACGTAAGTAATCATGTCGTTTCTCCAGGTTGGAGTTAATGTTTACTGAGATCATATAATGTGTTGTTCACATTGCAGTCACACCCAAAACATGAGTGTTTTATGTCGTCCATTGATCTGCACATGCAATTTGCTTACCAAACATTGTTGCCGGAATCAATCTCCATTATCATAGCTCCTACTGACAAATAGCAGTATGTAGTTTTCCTAGTGTAAATTCTTAATTTTGCTTTCCACGTAATTGCTCGACACTTGTTCCCTTTGCATTATAGGCCGTTCGGCATCTTTCGGTGTACCCCTGAGAGGATGAGGGTGATATCAGAGTGCCACATTAAGGAACAATTCCACCTGGACGATCCTCCAACCTTTCAGTATGAGGGTCCGTTGTTCGCCAGAGTTGAGAAAGTAGCCTTTGACGTGAACTTGTCGTTTCTGGTCACTGATTTGCGCCAGAAACAGCCCAGGAAGAAGAAGAATGCGTAGTTTAGTTGATTTTGTGTACTTGTACGTTAAAATGTATGTCAAGTTGTCAATGATATGTTGGGAGGTTAGGTGTAGTTTACATTTAGTGAATGAATGAGATGTTTGGATGATACTGGAATTGTTTGGGCTGTTTGTGCAGGATGTACGAGAATAACTATGTGGAGTCAAGAAACAAGGGACATTTTGTTCAAATTTTTAAAAAATTGGCAAGTCTATGAAACTCATTTTATTTTCAACAAAATAATTACATCAATGGCCTTTGACTGTCATGTACATTTGTTGCAAGCAAAAAGGGTTATATCACGGCAGGTTAAGGTCCACATCTGTATACGTAGGTGTGGGAGAACCTTCAGCATCAAACTCCTGCAGACCACATTACAAAGGAAATGAGCGTAGTTCAAATATCAATTAAAAGCATAATGCGATAATGCGCTGACCTGCGTCTCATGAACTCTATCGGGAGCTGTCTCGGGGACTCTGAAACCCATAAATGTGTCATTCGACCTTCCTCTGCCGCCTCTTCCTCTGGCTCTAGCCGCCCCTCTGTTGCCTCTGCCAGCCCCTGCACTGGATTCCCCTCCCCCTTCGCACGTGCGGGCATTGTGGCCCACACCCCACACCGGCCACAATACACGTTTAAATGTCTTCTGGTAAGCACTGTCTGGCTTGGAGCCTCATTCACATCCCGTATTCTACGTACGCGGGGCCTGCCTGGAAGCCTTTTATACGGCGGTGGGATAATTGGATCCAGATTCGTCACAGGATGCCACTCGATTGGGCCATTGAGGGGTTGGAGAAAGTGGGAGTACATCACCATGTATGTTTCCCGGTGATAGCACCAATACACAAACTCCTCAGGAGATCTCCTCATGAAGTGAATGCATGGAATTACATGGACACACGGGATGCCGGTCAACTCCCACCGGTTACAAGTACAAGTACACCTGTCCAAATCGACAGAGTACATTTCGGTATTGTTACTGACCTCAAACTGGGCCGCTCCTGCAAATTGGGGACTCCAATTTCGACTGGCAAGTTGGACTTTGGTGAGCCGTTTGCTAATCATTGGACACAACAGAGCGGTCGAGCGAGCCATTTTTCATGTTTTTTCATGATCCTACCCATGATGCCCTTTCGAATGATCTCGAACATACTTAGAATTGGTTTGTCTCGGGCTGGTAGGATGCAGGCATTGAAGGACTCGCTGAGGTTGTTGAGGCTTATGTCGCACTTTGGGATGGAAGAGAAAGCATGTTTGGCCCAGCAGGTCACCTCTATTCCACGTAGATATTCATGGGCCGCTGGGTCAAGGACAGATAACTTGGCCATCTCTTTCTCAAATTGCCCAACTGTTGTAGCTCTTGATGCAGCCCACATTGCATCCTTCAACAACCTGCCTTTAAATTGTTTTTGAAAATTGGCATACAGGTGTCGGATGCAAAACCGTTGGTCTGCTTGCCATGCCACCTCTCTCACAGCTGGCACTAGTCTCTGCAAACTTTCATAATATGAGACAGACATTGAAAAAAACATGCATAACATAAACACATAATTCAAAAGCAATGAACAACACCTTTTGTCGATCAGAAATAATTGTCCATCCATTGCCAGATGGGGTGTTTAGATTGTCTAGCAACAATCCTATAAACCACCTCCATGAATCCCTATTTTTTGCTTCTACGACTGCTACAACAATTGGATACATACCATCGTTCCCGTCGATGGTGACAGCAGTCAGCAGTTGGCCCGAAGTCGCTCCCTTTAAGTGGCAGCCATCTAAACAAATAATAGGTCTACCACAGTTGAACACTGCCCGCTTGCATGCATCCATGCACATGTACATCCTTTTAAATACACTCATATCAAGGTCAACACGCAGTGAACTTTTGGGATTCGACCTCCGAATCTCCTCAGCCTAGGACCAAATGAGCTTGTATTGCTCATTGTCATCACCTTCGTTAATTTTCTTTGCCACATTTCTTGCCCTTCTAGCAAGGCTGGGTGTGATGTTGACGTTGACGTCCTTCCTGACAGTCTCAATTATGGAAGATACGTCCCAATCGGCCTGACTTTTAAATCTGTCTAAGTAATGCGTTGCCACCCATTTGGCAGTGGCATGGCGGCTTTCCATCTTTCGGGAGCAAGTGTGAACGTCGTTGTAGGACATTATTTGAAACGTCATTTCACGTCCTATTTGTGACGTGTGCATCCTCCATGTGCATCCTTCCTGGCAGACAGCCCTCAACCGACGAGCATCACTATGGGTGAATTTTATGCCGTACCCATTATTCAATGCATAATCAACAATTTCTTCTCTAATTTTCGTCAATGAACTGTATTTTTTGCCAAGGCCCATACCAAAGTAGCTGCATTGTGCTTCTGCTTGGGGTATAGACCTACTCTGTGCCATGTTAATGTCTTCATCACTAGTGGATTGGCACACTGATCGGAGGTCCTCATTGTCCTCTTCATTTAGACTTGCAGATACAGAATGCAACACAATTGCAACTTCATTTCCAATTCCACGTACCTCATTTTCATTCGCCAATAATATCTCTGAAGGGCCCACTACAGCTTCACGGTTAATATCAGCTTCTTCGACACTCCAAGCACTTCGATGCGCCATTTTCTTGAAAACAAATGCTTCAACTTTGCCAAAATACCTTTCTCTTCTCGCTTCAGTTCTCACAAATCGCTAGGTTTAGGGTATGTTTCAGATTCGGGAAGGGAGAGTCGAGACTGAGAGCCCTAATTTTCATTTTCCCTTTTCATAAAGGGAAAATGATTGGGTGGGTGGGTCCTGGACGCCGCAAACATGCGGCGTCCAGGCTTGTTTGTTTGCCTGGGTTAACTTGAGTGTGATGTTGGATTTGTCAATTTCTCATACGTTAGTGGTTAACTTGTTAACAAATATACCACAGTGGTTGACTTGTCATTGACCGAAAACCACGATTGTTGATTTGTCATTTTCCCAATTTTAAATTTTGGAATAACATTATCTCAATCCTCAAAAAGATTGGGTGAACATATCAACTTCAAACTATAAAAAAATAAATAAGATAAATATCGTAATCATATTTTTCTTTAAAAAAATTTTGAGACAAATATCATAGTTACGTTTTCTACTTAAAAACCTTAAACAGATATTTTTAGATGACGAGAAACTTTCGTTATAAGTGGAGAGATGTCTGTTGTAAGTTGATAGACGTTTGTGACATTTGGGAAACATCCATCAATACTAAACGTCCAAGGGACATCCATCAACATACAACGTACATCCCTCTACTTATAACGGACGTCTCTCAACTTACCACAGATGTCTCTCAACTTACGACGGACGTCCCTGAATGATGTGCCCCAAAAACTCTACAATGTAACTTTTTTGCCATGAGATTCGGTGTTTAATTAATTAGCTATTATTTTGCAGGAAATGTTACATTAATGGATATTGCATAAAGTAGTTTTGCTTGGGGAAGAGGATGTTATTCAATATGTTTTTACATCGAGTCATGCAAACCTAATCGGCTAGATTCACATCGTCCTAGCTTGGAGGAGCTTATATTGGTTGAAGCTAACAAGATCAATTTGAAGTGTTTTACTGAAGTTTCCACATTTAACTTATTTCTTTAGATATTTTAATTGATAGATGGCTGGTTAGGATTCCTTTTAAGAATTTATAGATCATTTTGTTGTTGTAGGAATTAAGGTGCTCGGTTTGCATGTAAACCGAGCCCTCATGCCCAATTTTTGTGAACCTAAGGGCGTTTTTGTAATTTCTCTTTTATGTTCATTAGAGAGCTATTTAGTCCTCTCTAATTGAATCCTAATTTTAGATTTGAAACCCTAAGCTTGCTACTGCAAAATCGTGTGAGGAGTTCTCTCCAAATCAACCCGGTGCTCGGTTCTTGCTTCACCGCAATTCCAACACCAAAGCTCCTCCTCTCTTCGTTTCTTGCTCGATCTTGGAGAGGAGCTTCTAGCTAGTTCTTCCAGTATTTCTTTAGGGGAATGTCAATGGCGTGTGGAGCTAGAAGACCGAGCAAAAGTCCAGAAGGAGTGACATTTCTTTGAGAGGTTCGAACTAGTCACGCATCTCGGAAGTTTGGGGTGTTGCAGACCTTGTTAGTTTGTTGTTTTCTTTTCCATGTTTATTGAGCTATTTATTGAGTAAATCTCTGAATTTGGTTGTTCATGATTGTTCTTTGAAGTATTGGATGGATTTTGTTGTGTTTGGAATCGAAATATTGGATATGTGCTTAATTTGTTGAAAGTTTGCAATCTATTTTTCTGCAGTCCTATTACCGAGCAAGGATTTGTTTCGTTTATAAGTCTGTGATTTTTATGAATTTGGTTCTGAAATTTTAAGGACGTAAACTACTCTGGAATACAAAGATATTGGTACAATTTTTATGCCATTTGGATTTAAATTCTTAATTTTATGGATGTTTCATTGGAGGTCGCCAGAATTGTCTCTGCAGAATCTGTTTTAGGGCAAATACATATTCCTTCCATAATTTTCGTTTCACAACGCTTTTGAGCGTGAAATTTGGAGGTCCCCTGCCTTCTTTGGTTATTTCGTTATCCTCCAAATTTGGGACTTATTGCCTGTAGACATTAGAAGTTATTGTTGTTGCATTGAGAGAGTATTGCCGATTGTAGATTGCCCTAGTGTTGTCTTCTTGCAATTTTTGGGCACATCACTGAACTTACGACGAATGACGGATGTAGCATCCTATATATTGAACCTTTTTTTTTTCTTAGCCACAAAATTTTTTTTCTTTAATCAGAGTAATTAAAGCGAAAACTTATAATAATTTCAAAACCTAATTTTAACATTTTTAACAAAAGTTCATTATTTTACAAACATTTCTCATAATTCAAAATTCATTTTTAAAAACAACCAATATTGTTTTTCAGTAAGCCATAACCCTTAGGTCGAACCCAGTTGATAACCCAACTGCTCATCTTGCAATATTTCCTCCTCCACAGGTAAGTCACTGATATCAGAATAATCACCTACATCACAGGATAAAACAATGAGTCTAACACTCAACAATAAATAAAATGTAATGTAATGCTCAATGCGTGTTTATGCATTCTATCTCAGAGAAGAACCGATCATCTCTGTTTTTCCATTTAGTGTCACTTAACAGTCCAGACGTTAGGGATTTCTAGTACAGGAGTTAGGATATATCATTTGGTCTTGTGGCTTAACCGACACTAGGTCCCTACGTGTGATGTGAACTGAAATCATTCTATTATTGATCAAGCCTCAAATAATATAATAAAGTTACTCAAAGTCAAGCATATGTGGAAGTTCAAGAGCAAAGACCCAAATTCAAAGAGATCAAAGGAAGCCCATTTGCTTATTACAATGGAAAGAAGCCCATCAAGACATGCTTGAAAGACAAAAGTCAATCAAAAGCTGTCAAGCCAAAGATCAAGGAAACTTTTTAAATCGACCAAAAATCGCAACCAAAAGATATTGAAGAAAGAGAAAGATATGATCTCTTAAGATAGTATTTAAAAAAGATTCACTTATCTAGGAGATCAAGATCCACTTATTTAGGAGATCTAGATCCACTTATCTAGGAGATCTAGATCCACTTATTTAGGTTTTTTTTTATTTAATTTATGTTTGTAAAAGGCTATATAAAACCACCTAATTTTATGTTTTAAACAGTTGTTGAATTTTGATAAAAAGAAAGCTTTTGCTTTTCGGGAATTGGAGAGATCATTTTCTTCCTTTGGTGAGTGATATCCAAAGGCCCTTTGGTGCGTAATATCCAAAGTCCCTTTCGTGTGAGTTATATCACGAAAGAAACTTGCAGTCGCGTCCTTATCCAAGGAGGTGAGAAGCGTTGCGTTCATCCATCACGTGTGGTGCGTTTCGTGCTCACATCATCTGGTATCAGAGCTAAAACGTCCTAACCAAAAAAAAAATTCATCTTTTTACACATGATGACTTGAGGAGCATCCGAAGCGGTACAAAATCCACAATGGCTGAATCTTCAACATCTCACTCCAATGAAGACTTGTGGGAAATCGTTCTCTCACTACAACGAGAAGTTGCTCAACTGAAGAGGGACCAAAACCAACCACAAACTCAAGATCTCTACCAACAATTCCAAAACCTAGAGCAAGGTTCGTCCACCATTGAAGAGTATGCTGCCAAATTCAAAACTTTAAAAACAAGATGTGATTTGAAAGAACGGGAAGGAAAAACGATAGCAAGGTTCATCGACGGACTTCACGGTGACATTCTAGAAAGCATGGCAACAAGACCTTACAATACCCTTGAGGATGTGATCAAAATGGCTCAAAGAATTGAGAGACGGAATCAACAAGTCAAACTTGATAAAATTAGTGTCTTGTTAGAACAACTTAAAGCAAGATTATGGAGCACCCCAATTTTACAAACACAAGATCGCGATGAGGAATTAGAAGATTTTGTTGAGCAAATAGAGAAAAAATGTCAAGAAGAGCAAGTATCCGAACCTATAGAAAGCCAAGATGAGTCCTTGACAATATCAACACAAAAGGAGCAATCTTTTCATGTTTCATGCCCCAACACAAACGAGGTTTGCTCTTTAGATGCTAAAGATGAAATTTACGCTAACATGGTTCATTTGATCATATTTAAAGAAAATAGCTTGGGAATATTAAAGCAAGACATCCCATACAAATATAGTAACACAAGATGTGATTCGAGGTCGAATCCTTTTCAACCCCGAGTGGATGATGTGAATTGGAATCATTCTATTATTGATCAAGCCTCAAAGAATATAATAAAGTTACTCAAGGTCAAGCATAAGTGAAAGTTCAAGAGCAAAGACCCAAATTCAAAGAGATCAAAGGAAGCCCATTTGCTTATTACAATGGAAAGAAGCCCATCAAGACATGCTTGAAAGACAAAAGTCAATCAAAAGCTATCAAGCCGAAGATCAAGGAAACTTTTTAAATCGACCGAAAATCACAACCAAAAGATAATGAAGAAAGAAAAAGATATTATCTTTAAGATAGTATTTTAAAAAGATTCACTTATCTAGGAGATCAAAATCCACTTATTTAGGAGATCTAGATCCACTTATCTAGGAGATCTAGATCCACTTATTTAGTTTTTTTTAAATTTAATTTATGTTTGTAAAAGGCTATATAAAGCCACCTAATTTTATGTTTTAAACAGTTGTTGAATTTTGATAAAAAGAAAGCTTTTGCTTTTCTGGAATTGGAGAGATCATTTTCTTCTTTTGGTGAGTGATATCCAAAGATCCTTTGGTGCGTAATATCCAAAGTCCCTTTCGTGTGAGTTATATCACGAAAGAAACTTACAGCCGTGTCCTTATCCAAGGAGGTGAGAAGCATTGCGTTCATTCATCACGTGCGGTGCGTTCTGTGCTCACATCATACGTGGGACGAGCTTTCCATTAAGGGTGTCACCACCAAGAACCGTCACCTACCCTCCCAAACCCTCACACGCCTATTTACGTTTATTCTATTCATTCATTAACATGTCATGCATATGTCAACATTTTCATAAATCCTAATCATGATGCATGTATGTCATACCATATTCAGTCCACAGCAATTCCACATAAATTAATAGAGAGAAATCCTTATTTTTAGTAGCAGAGCAATATATAATTATTATTATGAAACTGTTCTTATATTTATTAACAGAACAATTCATAATTATTAACGGGGAGCAATTTCAATTTCTGAATTATTAATCAAAATAATGGCATTTCCATAGAATTGGTAGTAATTAACATGGAGCAGTTTCTATTTTTATTAGCAGGGTATTGCAAGTTAATTTCCAACTTATTACTCAAAATAATGGCATTTATATAAACCCATAGTTTATAATAATTCACAACAATTAATTTAGGAAATATGCAGACAATCATACATTCCTGTGATGTAAGCCTCCACTGGCCATATATGTTATTTCTTACCTTTGTCAAAAATACCATAAGTTCTTCTTGTAGAAGATCCTCTTATCATCTTTTCCAATAGTAGCCCCTTCTTCTCTCTCTTCCTCTTACTCTCTCTTTTCTCACCCTCTCTGCCTTTCTTTCTCTGGCACACTCTCTTTGTTTCCCTCTCTCTCATGCAGACTTGTTGTCTAATGCCTCCCCCTCCTGCCTTCTGTATTTATATGTAAAACACATGAGGCAGTGGACAAACACTTTCCTAAAACACGGAGGAGACACCTTTTCTGAACTCGCAGAGAGAAATTAGACAAAACTTTTGTGACATAGAAAAGATGTTTTTGTTTGAAAACATGTGGGGGCGATCGACCAGTACTGTCAGTCGTTCCCACACTGAAAATCCAGTTTTTCACAAAACTATGTGGGATCGGTCGATAAGTGCATATCAACCACTAATTACTGATCAATACACTATCGACCAGTCCAACATAAAAATGCATTCTCCGCAAAATGTCGTGGTACTAGTCAATAACCTTTATCGACTGGTCATTGCTTGTCAACCGGTCCAATTAAAATTTGACTTTTCTTCTAAACGTCGTTGGTTCTTCTTCTCATCTCTTCTTCTTTTTATTCTTTTTAATTTATTCCAATTTAATTTATTCTTTTCTTAATTTAATTCATTTTCTTTTTAATTTATTCCCAATAAATGTTGAACCATAATTATATATAAATCTTTAACCTTATTTCAATAATTGGCACAAACTATACCCTCAACTTATTATTTTCTGTAATAAAATTATTTTTTAATTTTCAATAAATCACAATTATTATTGTCCATAGTTCTACTTAATTTCGAATATTTCTAACTTATTTCCGGGTATTACAACGAATGTCCCTCCGCTTACAGTTTCGGAACCTTTCTCTCCTTTCAGATTATTGTAGGACTGATGTCAACCTAATGGGGGGGATGATGGATTAGCCTAGCTAAACTTTTTCATGCAATTATAGTAATTCAATTACGAAGTGTACTATCAATAATATGCAACTAGAACAAACATAAATATAAGGAGTTAAGAGAGGAGATATACAAACTTGTTTGTTAATGTGGTTCGACAAACCTGCCTACATTCATGCTTCAAGATCCCCCCTTGAATGGGGTGTGCAAACCGAACCGAAATCGAAGAAGTGAACTAGAACCGGTCGATTTGGTTTGGTTTGGTTCGGTTTTGCACACCGAAAAACCGAATATCGGTTCATTTTGGTAAGAACTAGATATTTCGGTTTGGTTTTCGTTTCTCAAAACCGATAGTATTTTTTAGGGTATTCACTTTCCTCTTCTTGTACTGCAAAGTGCAAAGTGCAAAGTGCAGAGTGCAAAGTGTGGACTCTTCACTCTTGCAAAACTTCAACGTCACCCTGTTCGTTTCGTCTTCTTGTGTCGCTGTGCTCAGTGGGAAAGACTCACGTCGCCAGCCGCCTCTTGGTCCCCAGTTGTCTCTCGGTCTTGATTGCCAGTCGTCTCTATATCTTGGTCGCAAGTCGTCTCTCGATCTCGCGGTAGCCAGAGTCGTCTCTCGGTTGCCAGTTGCCTCTTGGTAATCCATAAAACTATAAGTTCTTTTTTTTTTTTTTTGGTTTCTGCTGACTCTTTTTTTCCTACTTTTGAATTCGATTTTTTGGATTGGGTTTCCATTTTTTTTCCCCTTTTTCCTTCTATTTTCTCCCTTGGGAATTTTGTGTGGCTAGATTTTGTTTTGGGTTCAAAAAGTTTGAACTTGATGCAAATTGCGACGATCTCTGTTTTTCTTGTCACTTGTTTGTGCAGATTAGTTTCTTGGGTTGAATTTTTTGGGATTTCACTTTAACTTTTATTTCTTTTCTTGAAATTTCATTTAGTTTATTCATGATTCAAGCCCTATATCTAAATATGTTCTTCTGATTCACTTTAGGAATGTGATTGGTTTCCTTTGTTCTCTATTTTGTGTATTGCTCGATAAGTATTGTTGAGAATAGTACTCTGTTGATTTTGCCTCTTAAATTGGCCATTCATTTTGGTTAAAGCTAGGGGTGGGAATCAGTTCGATTCGAACCGGGTAACCGAACCGAACTGAATACTATTCATAGGTTCGGTTCGGTTCCATTAGAAGAAAAAATTTAAAATAGAACCAAACTGAACCGAACTGAGGTGTTCGGTTCGGTTTGGTTCTCGGTTCTATGTGGTAAAAACCGGGTAAACCGAACCCGAACCGATTATATAAAAAAATCCAAACCCACCCTCAATTTGTAAACATTGTTAAGATTGGTTTTGTTTCTAGTTTTGGATGTAAGAATCTACATTAATGAATTTTAATTATATTGTCGAGGGAAGTTCTTGCTATGTATTTATGATTATAGAATTGAAAACTTTTTCAATTGGTGGTAAAGAAAATGTTTGTATGGTGAGATTGAGTGTTGCCTAAATGATTGAACTTTGAAATTTGTTCATAGATTGACCGGTTGGAGATCTATAAATACATGTATCCTTTGCTTTTGTCTCTTAATTAAGAAATTGTTGTTTATTTACTAATTGATTCATAGTTTAGAATCTGTTTTGAATATTAGAATTGTTAATCTTTATGGAAACTCTAAACTTACTCCTATCATGAAACTATGAGTTTGATGTGTTATTTAGTTGTTGTTATGTAATATTACACTGTTGGGTTTTTTTGTGTCAAATCAGTGTTTAAAAGAGATAACTAGGATAATTAAAAAAATTAAGTGGCATGAAATCTATTAGGAAAGTTAGGAACTAAATTAAATCGAAAAAAAATTAAAAGAACCAAATTGCCGAACTGATATCAAAATCAAGTACAAAGTTGAAAAATCAAATCGAAAACGTATAAATTGAAGCCATAAAAAACCGAACCGATTAGAACCGAAACTGAACCGATTAGAACCGAAACCGAAGAGAACCGAACCGAGGAGAACCGAACTCTCTCGGTTCAATTTCGGTTTTCTAAAATGAAAAATCGAACGAAATCGGTTCAGCTCTAATTTGAAACTGAACCAAACCGAACCGAACCGTCCCACCCCTAGTTAAAGCTAATTTTTTTTATGTTTGCTACTTTGGTTTCCTTTATTCTCTATTTCTCATTTGAGCTCGTAGAAAGCGTTTCAATAGTTGAAATTTTTTTTAAAAAAAATAAAGTGGGAAAAATTGGAAACAAATTTTTGGTTATGTTCCGGTTCGGTTCTGAAACTGAGAATACTCGATTTCGGTTAGGCCATCACCAAACAGAAACCGTTGCGGTTCGATTCGATTCCACACTAGAATCGAACCAAACAACAAAATGATCACCCCTACCCTCGAAGATTGTTTAAACCGATAACCTCCCCAGTTATTGATTATTGAATTTCACAGCGTCAATCGAACCTTTACACGACTATTCACAGGGCGTCACTCTTTTGCTTGACTATTCATGGGGCGTCACCCTAGATGTAGCAGAAAGAGTACAATAAATGGAAATATAAAATACAACTTTGAGACCTACCTCTCACAAATGAAAACTCTAAAGTTTAGGAATATGAGAGTTAGGTTTGACACTCAAATGTGAAGCAAAATATCTAGAGTAAATTCAGCAACACTTCGGTATCAATTCTTTTCCTTGGATCTTCAATTCAGAGTGGCTTCTACTTATAAATTCTACATAACGGTCAACCACTAGACACTTTTGGTTGATCGCATTCGACCGTTGGAATGTTACTAGTGTGATTTCTGTTGATTCGATTCACCTATTTATCAGCCCCGGTCGACTACATCCATGCAGTTCGAAACAGAGTTTGTTCACTGTCCATTTTCCAGTCCACAACCATTTATCCCAGTTGACCACTCTTCTGCACTTCAGCATATGTCGAGCAATCTATCATATCTCTAGTCGACTGCGCTTATTCTCCGATCAACTGCGCTTATTCTCCGATCGACCGTGCTTATTCTCCGATCGACCGCACTTCTGTTGTTTTGCCTCTAATGCAAACTAGTCGACACCCCAATTGACCTCTACTCCTTATTTTGCACATTTCGAAGCATCTAAGTTCAAATAATCTATCCTTTAACTACATAGATTTAGACAACATATTAGAAACAACTTATTATCAAATAAATCACTCATCATTAAAACAAATAAGTCTAAAGTCTATTAGGCTAACAATTATGTGTTAACGTTGGATTAATATAACTTTCTATTTCTTCACTCAAATGACGCAATTTTAAAGTCAATTCGCAACTCATGAAGAACGTCCACATTGATGGACGTCCGTCCCTTCATCCAACGGGCAGAAACTTTCATCCGGCAGCGTCTCTCCTCCCATCTTGGGTGTCCAACCTCACTGCAGAACATCCATCTCTTCATCCAACGGCCACCATGGGCGTCCATTAGAAGTCCCTGGGCCTTACGATGACTTCAAGGTTAATCTTTAGATGCCCCTCCTCGTGGATAAGCTTCGAACATCGCTTGTCGTTTATTGGAGGTTTTTAATCAGAAAACATAACTGCGACATCTGCATCAACATTTTTTTTTTACAAAACACATGACTACAAAATTTTTAAGATATTGTTGACCCCACAATTAAAAATTTGTTTTTGTTAATTTCTCAACTAAAATGTATTTCATGCAACGTGGTAAACTTTTTCCACGTAAGCTTTCTCATCAGAAACAAAGAGCAGCTATTCACGTGGAAACATGCGCCGACGAGTGTATAGTGCATGACGTGGCGTTTCCCCTGTCTATGTCTGCCATGTAGGAACACAAACATTCCAAATCAGTTGAAAACCACCACAACGTTATTATATATCAATTGATCTTGAATTAAAAGAATAAAAAATGAAAATCTAATTGATTTTTTTTTAATAAATTACTAAAAAAAAATACAAATTATCAATATTTTTTTATATGGAGTTAGATCTGATTTAATGAAGTTTAAAATTCTTAATTAATTATCCAAATGTGAATTAATGATTTAAATGCTTAATCCTTTCTTAATAAGTATGAATTAATAAAGTTTTGTTTACCTTGATTATCATTTATTAATGAAAATAAATTAATAGAGTTTTATTATATAGTTGACGTACAATTAAGAATAATTGAAAAAAAATTAAGATGGTATGAAATTAGGAGATCGAGTTCAAGTTATCCTTCAGTTAGTCGTATATGGAGATATCATATAATATGTGACATGATTAAATTATCCTCATTTTTTATTTTTTAATTCGTAATTGATTTCATTTGAATATATTTGTTAATTTGGAAAATAAATTACGCAAATATCGTCGTTAATATTGACCTTACTTTTGAAAATGAAATAGTAGAAAATTTCCTCTCGAAAATGTCTTCTCCATGTGCTTTGAACACCTTACTTTGATTTTTGATTGAATTTTTCAGAATATAAACCAGATATTCTCACATATTTCTGCTAAAAAAAATCACCGACGATGGCAAACTTTTTTCTTCTTAACAATTTTAGCATTTTGTTGTTATATAATATGAATTTAAAACAATAATTTGAGGGAAAGCAGTATAATTCGACGTTTTTCTTTTTTGATCAACCATTTTATTTTCTTCCTTAAGATTACTCTTCCCCAAAGATATCAAATTACTTTAAAAAATTCACAGTTTGATTGAAAAGATGTCATATTTTCTCTGCGGAAAAGTAATATTTCGTGAGTCCTATTTCAAATACTCACTTTCTGCAACTGAAAAACAACGTTCCACAGTGGAAAGAAAATGCTATTTAATGAAAAACGTGACAACGATGTTTGCTCTATTCATTTTTCATAGTTGAGTATTTTATTTGTTATGAAAAAATTGTTTTGTGGTTGACTTGTCATTAATTCCATAGTTCAATGATTGTTTTGTTAATTTCCCATAAAAAAACATGCTTCTCATTTAACTCTGGCTCGACAACCAACATAGTCGCAGGCTGGGCCTAGAAATGATTTTCCATACCAAGCAATGTCGTGGTCAGGCTCGACCGGAGCATAGTTTCATTCAAGTGTGTTGCCCTACGGGCTTTGACAGGCAGAAACTCAATGCATTCCGAGAGAATTAGGACAATTTAAAAAAAAACAAAAAACAAATTATCGAATGCCCGAGTGGTCAATGCCTTGAGGACCATCTAAGACTTCTCGGCGGCAAGTTGATCTGGACCAGCCTGGCCGGCTGGCCCACTGCCGAGGCTGACATCAAACAAACCAACAAAGATTTTTACGTTGGTTCCGTTTAATTAAATAAAAACTAAACGTACTCCGTAATTAACTCAAAAAAAATCCAACTCGTAAGAGATTTGATTAACTAAAACCACACCTTAATCATCGCAAATCCTCCTCTTCACTTACGTGATCTTTCAAGAATAATTATCTATTAGTCTAAGTTCAACTCCAAATTCAATTAATTTACATCATTATCATCCTCTCATTAAAACTCTTAAAAGTCAAATATTTTGGCTTCATTTTTTTCCCTTTCATATTTTACAAAATAGCGTTGACGAGACAGAAAAAATCAAGGCGTCAGTCAATTATCTATTGATTTTAACCACCAATTAATTTCAATTAAATCGAATATAATAATTTGTCAAAAAGGTAAGGCTCTTTATAAATTATAAATAATTAATAAATTAATTACGGGTAAAAAACCTGAAAAAAGAAAATGTAGGAGGAAACGAGAGTGAGAGAGAGATTCATTGTATAAAAAAAATCCGCTGTTTAAAACAGCCCACTGGAAAGTCGAGAATGGCCGCCCCTGGTTTTCTCCGCTTCAAATCAACTGTATTACTCATTCAGCTTCCCTCTGCTCGTACCCCACCTTTTATACCCTCTCTGATCCTACCCTTTCAACTGCTTCTCCAGCGGAAATGCCTATTTTTGCATCTTTTCTCTCCTTTCACCTTCCATCGGGTACAAGCTTATTCTGCAAGTAGTACCTCGTATCGCTCTCAAACTTCCCTTTCTTTGTCCCCTTTTACATTCTTAGTCTTCCGTTAAATTCTTCGATTCTTTTCGGCTTATGGGCAATACCCAGATCGAGAATCACTGCTTGTATAGATTTATTTATTTATTTTTTGCAATCCCCTGTTTGGACAAGTAAGCTGAGACCCTCTTCCTGAAGTGTATCTGAGTATTGCTGCAATAGAAATTTCGAGGGTTTAGAGGTTGGAAATATCGGTTATTGTTTGTAATTTACTGAATGGGGATTGAGAGGTCTCTCGCCAATCGACGAGTTAAGGGATTTTGTGAGTTCCCGAGGGAGACAACTACCATAATCAAGCCTAAGAAAAACCGGCGACGGCCTAAGAAGATGACACCAATTCAGAGGCTATTCGAGACGTGCAAGGACGTTTTTGCTTTCGGCGAGTGTGGTGTAGTTCCGCCCCCTAAAGATATCGAACGGCTACGTTCTGTTCTGGGTACGTCATATTGCTATGCATTTATACATCTTTTGGTTTGCTTTGACATTTTATCAAGTAAATTGGCTTTTTCTGGTGTTCAAATCTCGTCTGTCCTTTGATGTATTAGCATTTTTCTTAACCATATCTGACCAATCTTAACTTCACGAAGTTGTCTCAAATAGATCAAGATCAACGACAGTGGGCGGAGTGTTTATATCCAATTTAGAAGAGTGATAGGCTCCTAGATCGCTATAGTTTCACCTTCAGAAGGACACTTGATCAATTTCTTCCTTAGTTTGCAACTTGATTCTGTTTAAAGTTACAGAGATAAACAAGTCTTATAATTTTTTTACCAGATCCTTATCATCTCAGAAGCATGTTTTCATGATCTGCTGTCTGTAACTAATGACACTGATACTGTTTATGTTTCAAATTTGGTTATTATATTTAAGAATTGACATTTGCAAGTATAGATGTACTTTCATTGTTCAAGTACAATAAGAAATAACATTTTTTAAATTACAGGACAAATGTTGAACTATTTGACATGTGATTGATTTTTGTAAAAACATATCCAACAGATGGCATGAAACCAGAAGATGTCGGATTGTCTCCGGATTTGCCTTATTTCCAGGCGACGGCCATGCAGAACACACCGCCAATCACGTATCTTCATCTTTACGAATGCAGCAAGTTCTCGGTGGGGAGGAAATTCTTGTCATTTGTTTTGTTGTATGTGATCGACATTGGTCGAGTTTAACCTTTTTGTTTTTGGCTTTCGACTTTTTCCTCAGATGGGTATATTTTGCTTGCCGCCATCAGGGGTTATTCCTCTTCACAATCATCCTGGAATGACTGTTTTTAGCAAGCTTCTCTTTGGAACCATGCACATTAAGTCTTATGATTGGGTGGTAGATGCTGCTCGAGCCGATTTGCCCGCCAGCATGAACCCTTCACAAAGTAAGAAATCTTTTAATGCCATGTTTATCTACGATGAATTTCCTTAAAAGCTTCGAACTGTGATTACTTCAATGCTTGGGGACTTCTTTGAAGTAATGGCGGAAAACAGGGGAATTCTTTCGAACTAATGATTTTCGTTTTGGTTTCGATCGATTCCCAGTGTCTCCGGATGGGGTTCGTTTGTCCAAAATCATGGTCGATGCTGATTTTACGGCCCCTTGCAAGACATCCATCCTCTATCCAGCCGATGGAGGCAATATGCATTGCTTCAGAGCTGTTACAGCCTGTGCGGTTCTAGACGTGCTCGGTCCGCCGTACTCCGATCCCCAGGGCCGACACTGCACATACTATCGCGATTTTCCATACGCCAAATTCGCAGGTTAACAAATCCTCGCCATATTTTTACTTCTTGTTCATTCAATAATGGCAAGGAAGTAGACAATTCTTCCTTACTCTGCTTCTGTTTGATAATTTCAGTGGAGGGGGCTCCAATGGCGGATGAGGATAGAGAGGAGAACTACGCTTGGCTTCAAGAGAGAGAGACGGTTGAAGACTTGCCCGTGGTCGTAGCAAAGTACGGAGGTCCGAAGATGAGAAATTGATTTCCCATTGGCCATTACCGATCAGATTCAACTTTTTTCCACCATTTTTTAGCGATTTCATTTTTCCCTTTTTTTGGCTTCTCTTATATTGGGCATGGGTTCCCACGCCCATTTCTCTTCAGTTTATGTAAATACTCCCAAAGCTGAAAAAACAAAGTTAGACCTTGATTTGCACTCTTCCAATTCTTCAGAACAATCTAAAAATACATGGTCCTTCAGAAGGATCAGAGAGATCTTCCAGCTGTAAAGGCTGGATTAGAAGCAACAAAGACCAACTTTAATTATAGCCGTTGCCAAGGGTATTTCACCCTCCCCCGCCGCTCACAGATGTACCACCTCCATTGTCAGCAACCTCGCAAGGCCGGCGGTGTAATTTTTCCATCCAAAAACCCAGTTGCAGTTACAGCTGCCATTTTGTCACCTGAGAATCAAACCAAACCCAGGCCCCACGATTCCAGATTATTAAAACTGGAATCATGGGGTTCTGAAACTGACCCGACCTGAACCAAGTTTCACTGTTTGGCCTTGGCTCGGGTCCGATATTTATTAAAAAAATATTAATGTTAATTTTATATTTAATTTTACACTTTAATCTGTTATTATCAATTAATATAATAATTAAAATAAATTATCAATTGTTATTATAGTAAGCGATTCAGAAATAATTTTATGATAGAACTTGAAATTATTATTATTATTATTAAAATTAACAAAACAACCATTGAACTATGATATCACTAACAAATCAATTACTAAATAATTTTCGTTAACAAATAAAATATTGAACTATGAGATATGAACGGCGCAAATATCGTCGTTAACCTATTGAAAGAAACATTAAAAACGAAAAAACTTTTCAAAATATAAAATTTTCAGTTAACCTGTTTGAAATCGATTTTGGTATGAAAATGGAAGATTTCTAGTTAACTGTTTGTTGAAAAATCAATATACTCAAAGATAAACATATTTCTGATTTACTAAGGAAACTCTCTGGAAAATAGATTTTAAAAACGTTAAGCTATTCGAAATCAATTTTGGTATCAAAATTGGATATTTTCATTTTAAATATTTGTTAAAAAATCAATCTACTCCAAGTTAGAAATATTTCCGATCTACTGAGGAAACTCGTCGAAAAAATCATTATTTGCTACATTGAAAAATAACAAATAATTCAATAAATAGAGCGTAAAGAGTATTTTCTACTACATATATAATAGCTTCCGTTGCATAAAGTAATCTTTCATATGCGAAAAATAATCTTTCATCTGAGGAAAGTAATCTTTCTTAAATTATATTCCAAAAACTCACTTTCTGTTGTCATATTCCAAATACTCATTTTCTGTAGCGGAAAGACAATTTTCTACAGTAGAAAGACAATGTTTTTTAACAAAAAATATGATCGTAATGTTTGCTCTATTTATTTATCATAGTTCAATATTTTAGTTATTAACAAAATTTATTTAGTTATTAACTTATCATTAATCAATAGGACAAAGATTATTTTGTTAATTTCCTTAATTATTATTGCTTTAAAAAAATATACACTCACTTTTGAAATTTGAAAAACGATATGCACTGATATCAAACAAAAGTGAGTAAACAACGACGGACGTCACCATGGTTCGGATTCCACTATCAAGCATCGCTAACAGAACTCGGCGAACAAAATCAACTATGAACTCGGAGGTGAAGATTGAACTTGCGCTCGCCGATGAGGTAAAGACCGGTTCAGCCTTCAAATAATCAAATCTATGGGTCGGAAGTCGAACTCGAAATCAACTGCGAACAGAATCAACTCAGAACTCGGACATCCAACTCCGAATGGAAGACGAACTTCTAAGCAATGAGCATTCAAATCTATGGAGCCTGGAAGGCGAACTCGGAATGTGTTGGGAAAAATGCGGATAATATGGAAAATTGAACGAAACGTGGATAATACTGATCAAGATAATTTCTAGGAAATAATGCTTTTGACAATCTCCTTAGACAAAATTTTCCTTTCCAAGTAAGTTTCCAGAAAAGGCTGGAGGGTCACAAACAGACCACTTAAATTCTAGTCTCCTAGACAGAGCTTACTTACACAGTACAATTACATCACTAATCGATATGAAAAATAATAGCAGATGCGATACCAAAAAAATATCCAGAATATTTTCCCACAAGAAGTAAGAACAATAACAGCGAAAATAGAGACTGAGAATTTTACGTGGAAACCCAAATTAAAAAAAAAAAAAACCATGGAGACTGAGTCCAGAAAGATCTCACTATGCAAAATAGGATTTACAATATTTTTCTAGAAACCGAATATTCTATAAAATATTCACTAAGAGAAAAACACAACTCTTACATTTCCCATGCACAAATGCACCTCACCTATTTTTTCCTCCCTCTTTCTTTTCTCTCCCTCCAAAAATCTCTCTATTTTCTTTGCTTCTTTCTCCTTCTCTCTCCCTCTTCTTCTCCTGGATGTTGCTATGTGATGATTTTAGAAATGACGAAGCATTCTCTATTTATAGAGAATGATTGCCATAAAATGATAAAATGCAAATTATCAACAATCGATGCGTAGAAGGAAACTTCAATTTTTCTTCCAACTTCTTCATGCTAAAAACGTGGGCCGCTTCTTTCATAGGAGGGACCCCATCAAAATGTTTGGAATGGAAGACCAATGCGGAATCGAATTTGAACTCAGAGTGAGCAAACTGAGGAATTAGCGATTGGCGAAGACGAAATGAAGATCGAAGTTGGAAACTCGATTCCAAAGATCAAAGAATAGCACTGATCCAAGCACTATAGCTCTTGCGCAATGAAGGCCGAATAGAAAAGAAGATGGGTCAGGTGTGGAGATTGAGCTTAAGCTTGAGCTTTGGGTTACCCGAATTTGTTCGGTTTTGAACAATTTAATAATTTCACATGATACTTGTTCTATCTCTTACACGAAAAAGTAAGTTATGTTGGGCGGAGGGGAGATAGTGGATTTGTTGATTAGAGTCTGCATTATTCCCTGGTTATGCACGTTATAAAAGCAAGGAATAAATCCCCGTCACGCGTCTCTCCTTGCCCGCATATGTGGGCTGGCTGGCCTTATGCTATGTCTATCATATTTTAATAATTGGCAAAAAAAAAAATATAACTATTTTCTAGTCTTTCAACATCCATGACATGTAATGTTGACTTTAAACCATTAAAATACCTTAATTTCTCACCAAAGTTTAAGTATATCCAAATCCATATAACACATTCGAGAAGGGCGAGAATTTCAAAGTACAAAAAAGAAAATATAGTATGCCAGAGTTTTATTGTCAAATGCTGAATGTGTAAGATGTTCTTTATTATCATCGTTGTTATTATTTAATATTTTCAACCTGTTCTTCCTCTACAATTGAAAGATGCACAACGAAAACTCAAGGATTTAAATTAAAGAAAAATGTTAAAATTAAGTGATACTTAATGTATATGTTTAGCAATGATTAGATTTAGGGTAATTAATAAAAAAAAATCACAAATTATAGGGTCAGTGACAAACCAAATGTTAAATTAATTTTGCTAACTAAAATACTAAACTATGAAAAATAAACGCGACAAACTTTGTAGTCTTGTTTTTTGTTAAAAAAATGTCTCTTGAACATCTCTCGGCATTGGAAGATATCAAAGGTTGATCCTTGGACGTCATATGGTATTGGAGAACTTTCGCTCCCAAAGAAGAACATCTGTTAATATGAAGGACGTCTGTGTATGCCTCTTTACATAGAGGTGAACGAACTTACTTATATGACGGACGCCCACGTCTTTGCATTTACATAGACGCGATCGTTGGTTAATCTATAAACATTTATAGGTAGAGCGTCAAAGTCTTCGTATTTACGTAGACGCAGACGTCAGTACAAAATTAGTAGATGTTCACTTTTTTAAAAATGATATTCGTTAATCAATGAAAGTTAATAAAAATGATATCATTTTTAAGGAGTGGATGTTTAGTACGGATGTCGGGGTCGAGAGATCTTTTTTAATAGAAAACGTAATTTTAATGTTTAATTAGTTTATTTTCTATAGTTCCTGAAAATTATTTAATGTATGATTTTTCTCAAAAAAAAATGTTAATTATTCTTAAATTGATTAGCAAGTATAAAAAAATCAAAACGTGGGAATTATTTTTGCCTGTTAAATTTAATTATCAATATGGAAAAGCCAACGGATAAGACAATAAAGAGACAAACTAGGAAGAAGATTCAAAGCAAGAAACTATACTCAAATCTGTATTTATCCATAAGAAACCAAAAAGTTGAAAGCTTCCTTCCAATAAATGTATGGTGGGCTGAAATGGAAGACTAAGAGATATGAACAAGGGCAGTCGCGAATCTCTCTCCACGAGACAGTCCTACCCGCTGCGCCGAATATTCTATTTTTTTTAAATTTCCACTCCTACTCTTTGCTTCAAATCGTTGAATGTCTGATGGGAATCAACCATTCGATTGTTTTTTTGCAGCAGGGCTTTTCTCCGATGGCCAAGATCTCTCTGCTTCTTTGTTTCGTCATCGTCGCCGCTCTGGGTTTCGCCAATGGCTCACCGGAGAAGGAAGGGGTTGGGTTGTTTGAGCTGAAGAAGGGTCATCTCTCTGTAAAGCTCACTAACTGGGGTGCTTCTATTGTGTCTCTTCATGTCCCGGACAAGAATGGTCGCTACCCATTTCGCCCATTTACAAGAATCTTGACTGACTTTTCATTTTTTTTGTTTACCCTAGTTGAGTTCTTATAATTTCTGATTTTTCGCGAGTGTTTGTAGGTTATGCGGCTGATATTGTTCTTGGGTACGACTCGATCAACGAGTACAAGGTTAATTTTTTTCTTCCATTTCATTGTGAACTGTTCTGTGTTTAGCTTTGCCTTCTAGTTTATAGGATGGATGCTTTCTCACTCCTTCCCTCTCTCACTCTCATACAAAGAAGAGAGAGAGAGAGAAGGGGAAAATGAGGCACATTTTTGTACTCATTTTTTAGGACATGTCTTCTGTTCTTCTCAAGTGCTAGTTGGTATGATTCCGAGTACAATGCACTTTGTCAAAAAGATTGAACCTTTGAAAGACCTTCTTGCTCATAGAAGAAACCATTTGAAGTTAATAATATGAAGATTTGGGATTTAAAGTTTTAGAGTTTAGCGATCCGAATTCTGTTCAAGTTAAATATAAAAGCTCACGATCCAACAAAAATTTCATAAGACAATGGCCATATCGGCCTGATGATCCCTTCGCTACTGCCACAAACCCCCTCGGTGATTTGCGCCGTGGAGGTGTGGTGGTGTAGTCCCCATGTTATAGACCTATTTTATGTTTTTTATACACCATATATAGATTATGCTCCAGTCGCATACTTCGATTTTGATAGTGATTTTCTCTCTGATGCCTGTGATTTTTTAACCCTTAGGGTATAAAGTATAGTGTGTTCAATCTTTTTTATTATTTCTATATTTGTGTTTGATTTTATTACCATGTATGAAACGTATGACTGCGAAGTACTATGTGTCGTGCTAAAAGTTTCGGGCTGTTGGTTGATGTTTTATCCATTTGGAAGAGGGAGGGAGGGAGGGGGGGTGGGGGAGGGAATGCAAAGAGCTCAAGTTTTTCGGGTTTAATTTTCAAACTACCTGCTAGCTTATTCTGCTTTGTCTCTAATGAATAAAAGCAAGAAGCTTCAATATGTTCTTCCTTTAGTTAGTCAATTGTTAGATCTTGCATTGAGTTATGCATCTTAAAACAAGATTATTCCGTTGAGCCGCCGCTTGACCTTTTTCGAGCTGCAGCTTGGATCCTGCTTTGCACCAAAAAATTTCTTCTATTTATGACGTGGTTTGGACTTCTCCGAGCGCATCTTGGCTTGCATAATTTCTTATTCTTTTTATCTTTATGTTACCTGTTTGATTATTTATCTGCATTGTAACTTAAAATATGTTAAAATTACTAAAAACTCGAGAATAAACATTAAACTTTGATTAGAATGATGACAATTGTAGAGTTATCACATCTTTTAAACTCATTTGTTCTTTAACTTTCCTTCGATATTGCTCTTTTATCGTTCATGTGAAAAACTAATGTGAAGCTCTATCATTACGTAGAATGATTCAACATACTTTGGTGCAATTGTCGGCCGAGTTGCTAACAGAATCGGTGGTGCTCAGTTTACGCTAGACGGTATCCATTACAAGCTAGTTGCTAATGACGGAAATAACACCCTCCATGGTAATATTATTTATTCTTCGCCGAAAAAACTGTACTTTCAAATTTTTGATGACTTCTCAGCAGCTTTTCTAATTAAACATTATTTACCGGATGAACAAAAATTAGGCGGCTCCATAGGATTTAGCGATGTGGTTTGGAAAGTAAAGAAGTATGAAAAAGATGGTCAGGTTCCTCGGATTGTATTTTTGTATCACAGCTTTGATGGCGAAGAAGGTAATTCGAAAAATGAAAATTGGAGTTGCATGAAGCTGTTTATTTGAGACAAAAAGTCGATTTTTTCAGGTTTTCCCGGCGATCTTCGAGTGACAGTAAGCTACAAACTAATAGCGGATAATAAATTGAGTGTAAGTATGAAAGCCAAAGCCCTTGACAAGCCTACTCCGGTCAATCTCGCTCAACACACGTATTGGAACCTCGGCGGCCACAACAGCGGAAATATCCTATCCAATGACATCCAAATTTTTGGGTCTCACATCACCCTCGTTGATAGCCAGCTGATTCCCACCGGGAAATTCGCTTCCGTCAAAGGAACACCATATGATTTCCTCGAACCCCACAAGATCAAGACCAAGTTCTACAAGTTACCGAACGGATACGACATTAACTACGTCCTGGACAGCGGGGAGGACAAGGAAATGAAGAAAGCAGCCATTGTTGGCGATGAAAAAACAGGAAGAGAGATGACGGTGTGGACGAATGCTCCGGGAGTGCAGTTTTATACCGGAAACTTCATAAAGAATGTGAAGGGGAAAGGTGGGTTTATATATCAAGAACACGCAGGTTTGTGCTTGGAAACTCAGGGCTTTCCAGATGCAGTGAATCATCCCAATTTTCCTTCAACTATTGTCACTCCTTCAAAGCCTTACAAGCATTACATGCTGTTTGAGTTCTCCACCACAAATTAGTATGCTTTTTAGTATTGTTGGCTTCAAATTGTACACAAGGGTATGTGCCACTTTTCTGTAGTTGTGAGACTGCAATGCCCATTTGGAATAAATTATGAAGGAATTTGATCATTGATGCTTTGTATGTTGAACTTTTGTTCAAGACTGCACTGGCTCGGACGAAAAATGATGGTCCAAGGTTTGGCTTGTGCTAATCTAAAAATAAATTAACTTGATTATTTGACAATTGAGTTACAGCAGGATCGAATTCAGTTTTAGAAGTTTGAAAGAGTCGAACCTTAAAACCCATTCTCGAAACTACATGTCGGTTGTACGGTATCAGGAACAGATGCGAGTCCCAAATGAACGGACCGGGGGACAGGGTGTTGGTATCTCTACTGCGATTGCGACGACGAAAAGGAAATCAAATGGGAGGGAACTAGGCTAAGAAGGTAGAGCATGGCTCTGATTGCGTCTGCTTCTGCGTTTGGATTCCTCAAACAATTCACTTCCTTCACTATTCACTTCCAACGTGAGCTCACTCTCAAGGCGACCCAGTTGCGCCATACACCATTCTCTGCAATGTGCTCCTCTTCTTCAACATCTTGGCAACAAAATACGAAGAGGGTCTGGATATGGAGCGAAAGCCAGGAGGTTATGACTGCGGCTGTTGAGAGAGGTTGGAGCACCTTCATCTTCTCGCCCAATAATCAGAATCTTGCCGATGAGTGGTCCTGTAAGTAAACTTGAAGTTGTTCTCGGGTATTTTCTTTGTTAAGCTTTTAGAAAGATTTGTAAATTTGGGTTTCTTTCTTATTTGACGTTTGGTGTTGGACAGGACAGCAATTGCTCTGATACATCCTCTTTTTATTAGAGAGGATGGGATTTTCGATGTTGAGGGTAAACTAATTGCCACACTGCTCGAGATCGTGGATCCCCAACAGTTGAAGAAACTCCAACCTACATCTGGGCTGGCGGAGAATGTTGTTGTTGATTTACTAGACTGGCAGGTTTATAATTTCCTACCATTAGCGTTCATTATCATCGCTGGTTGTTGTCAAATTCTAAACTGAGTATTTTGGCATAGCAGCCAAATTTTGATGAACTGGCAGACGAAGAACATTTTTCTGCATTTTTAATCTTTTGCTTGTGGATTCTATTAATTATAACATCTAGTAAAATTTTTCGAACCCATTTCATGAAAGTGAAAATCTAAAGCTCATAGTTTTCAATTACATCGTTTATGGAAATGGAAAATGATATGACCTCCAATTTTATTGATCACTACAGAAATCATTTACAAGAATATCATTGAAGGAATACAATGCCCTGCACACACAACAGGTTATTCAAGAGCCTGCACTCTCCCCAGGATTTCTCCCCCTACTTTTCTTCCCAAGAACTGGTTAACTTCTTCCCCCAGTGTTTCACCTACTTATGCTTTACTTTCTCTTGCTAGAATAACCGTCATCACCGGTTATTTAATTCTAACTAATGATGAAAATACAACTTCTAGAATAAGTAAACCTCAATGGAGGTTTTGACTTATCAGAAAACCGATTCAGAAAATTCTTGCACAAGTACTCAATTAGTCTGAATTTGGTTCTGGAATTATGAATTTCCCATTGTGTAATATTATGCGCACCTGATCATTATAAATTGTCGCTGTTTTGCACAAGTATTTGGGTCTAGGTCCTAATTGAGTTAATGTAGGTAACCATGAATTTCTTTATCTTCTTGATGTTATTAATTATAATGACTAGCTCTTATTTTGTGCCTTAATCATGTCCATCCATTATGTTAATCAGATAATGCCTGCAGAGAATATTGTTGCTTTATTTCAAGGGAGTCAGAAAACAGTGTTTGCTATCTCAAAGACAGCCCCTGAAGCAAGGATATTCCTTGAGGTATATCTAAAATGCCTCAAGATAAAGTTTTATGCTTTAAGCAACATGCAGATTTAAGTAAACTGAATAACCTTGTACTTTCTTGAATTCTAGGCACTGGAACAGGGCCTTGGTGGAGTTGTTTTGAAATCCAATGATGCAAAAGCTGTTCTTGAGCTGAAGGTAACTTTATTCTAGTCTGTTTCTGTAGCGTCTTCAGTCCTCCCAATACAATATTATTCACTTTGGGACGAAACTTACATGGTTTTGTTCTGGAGGTTAGCCCAAAATGCGTTATACTAGATAGGGAAGATAACTTTATTTATAAACCATGCATTTTTCACTTTCTCAAGTGAAATGAGATTTTTTTGTGCACCCTTACTGGTATAGGCCAGACCCTCACAATATTGGGTCGTCCTTACCTTCATATGTTAGTCTGTCACAATCTCTCCCTCTTGGGAGACTGAGATCCTCGTCGGCCACATTTTCAGTTGAACTTTGGCTTTGATACCATTTGTAACGTCCTCATTCCTCCTAGTACAATATTGTCTGTTTTGCTTCGAAACCTGCACTTTTTTTTATTGGGTTAGTAAAAAACGCGTTATATCAGGTAGAGATGAGAACTCTATTTAGAAAACATGCATTTTCCCTTTTCTCAAGCGATATGAGATTTTTTTTTATGCACGCCCATTGGTATGAACCAGACCCTCACAATATTGAGTCATCCCTACCTTTTCCTAGTGGACTGTCACAGTTTCTAAGAATAAAACTCTATTACAACAATATAACGATGATAGAAAACTACGAAAAGCCCTAAATCTAGGCGCATGCCTAAGCAACCATGCTTGGCTAAAAAAATCCTAATAAACTAAGATAATATTTTATTCATCAACAATCATAATAATCCTCATCTCACACCCTCTTCCTTCCATATATAATAATTTCCCTAATATTAATTCATAAAGTACCCCCTTAATGTATTTTCTAACAGTTTCTTTTTTAGTATTGTGATTATACGACTTATCCCCTATTATTATCAGGAATACTTTGATCAGAGAAATGAATCACTTAATGTCTTGAGCTTCACTAAAGCCATTGTAACTCGCCTCGAAGTAGTTGGAATGGGTGATCGAGTTTGTGTAGATCTTTGCAGCCTCATGAGACCCGGAGAAGGACTTCTTGTACAGCTCCTCTTTTTTCTTACTTTCCCTTTACTAGTTTCAATTAAGCTTCTACATTCATAACTGTTGTGTTTGAATCTAAATTGTGTTCCATAGGTTGGATCTTTTTCCAGAGGTCTGTTTCTTGTTCATTCAGAATGCTTGGAGTCAAACTATGTTGCCTCCCGGCCTTTTCGTGTCAATGCAGTATGTTTTTCTTATTTTCGATAAATTACTGACAATCTCAAACAATCCCAAAAGCTTGTGGGTCGAGAATAATTTAATCATTTATATATATGTTAACAATTTTGACAAGCTAAAGTCAAGACAGCTTTATAACAAGGAGATTACCTGGAAATCCTTTGTTGCAAAAGCTGTGTTCTTTGAATTATGGATGACGGCCTAAAATAAATCACTAAAAGTTACTCAAAGGAAAAGAAAATTTGAATTTTATGTTGGCGCAGGGACCTGTTCATACATATGTGGCTGCTCCAGCAGGGAGAACTTGCTATCTCTCGGAGCTAAAAGCCGGCAGTGAGATAATCGTGGTTGATCCAAGAGGTCGGCAGCGAACTGCAATTGTTGGTCGTGTAAAGATAGAGACGAGACCACTTATTCTCGTTGAGGCAAAGGTTAGTAGTAAAGTAACAAAGGCCCAACAGAAACATTACGAAAATATTTCTCTTTCCGTAGTCGATAGAAACCATGTTCCTCTGCATTTTGCTTGGGAAAAGAAAGATCATATCGTGCCGTCTTCCGATATTTGTGCGTACAGGATTATTGTGTGAAGACGGAGAAGGTAAAGAAATATACGAATAACTCGATTGGATTGCTTTGGTAAAATGGTATTTGGATATTATTTGCATCAATGATTTGGTCAAATAATGAATGATGATTGGTTACGAGACTCTGTAAATGTAAATTCTCCTTCAATGGCGAAGAAATGTCGAAAATATTCGTTCATTTTTATTATGAAATGTTGAATGTAGCCATTCCTACCCGATCGGTAGAATCAGAAAAGGAATTCCTAAGTTTATTGTAGGATTTTTAGATGGATTTGCTGGTGCAATTAGTTGAGAGATTGGAGTTTGAGGAATTGACATTCATGAAACACTACAAATGGTTTTGAATGTTGCAGGGAGATTTAAACGACCAAAGCGTTTTCGCTATCATCCTGCAAAATGTCGAAACGGTCGCGTTAGTGGGACCATGCCCAGGTAATTTGGGATTAGTGAGAGTTGCTCTTAATTATTTTGTTTTAATCTATTTTGATGAAGCTTGCTTCCAATATGGTGCAGGAAATGATTCAGAAAGCAGAGCAATTCCGGTGACTTCACTCAAAGTCGGCGATGAAGTTACCCTGAGACTACAAGGAGGGGCCCGACATACCGGGATCGAAATCGAAGAATTCATCATCGAGAAATGACAAAAACTCTAGTCAACTGTACAAACTCTATTAATTTATGGGTAACATTGTGAATTACCTCCGATCTAATCTCATCTTCTTAAGCTTAGAGTAAAGAATTAGAAGATAAACGCTATATTACGCTTAATTTGTATACGTAAATCGATCTAGATAGCAGTTTATTCGATCCGACCTTTGTGCACTTGAATTACTAGTCATAAATTTCTTCTAATGCGTTGGAAAAGAAGTAAAAGGAATTCATGCAAGTTTGCGGGGATGGTGGAAGCCATGAAAGCAGGAAAAAAACAGGGCAAGAGGAGACAGACATTCCACCCAATAATCCACGAACTCCCATCAAACTCCTATTTCTTTAATCAAACTCAGACGTTGCAGAGCCATTTTCCTTAATTATAATAATTAACAAGTTGACCTGCTCCTAATCACAACATATTCCATGTTTTCCTTCTTAACATGCGTCGACTCCACGTCGGTGAAGTATAAAAACATGTATTTTTCAAGAATTAGATCATAATTATAATATACTATGAAAAATTTATATGCATTGGTATAATAAGTACCTAATGTGAAATTATATTAAAAGGTGTAACTAATGATGATTTATAGTTTTTTGGCATTTTTTTACTTGTACGGTTAGTAATATTAGTATTAACAATGTTACTATTAAATTTCTGTATAATCCAAATTTTATTGGATCGAACCACTGGTTCTGCATTATAAATTTCATTTAGTATTTTGTTTTGTCTATAAATTTGTCCCGACCTATGGACCCGAGACAAAACGGAGAACTACCCGACCCAAAGAACCCAATCGTCTGACCCTCTATCACTTTACATTTATTTATTAGCAGTAGAAGATTTAAAATATTTATTACAAGTCAGGGCCCGACAAAATATGACCTTAATAAGTCTAACAAGTAATATCAAATAGTATATTAATATAATCCAAATAAAATAATCGTGCGGAAAAGTAAAATAAAGATTAAAACTTATTAGAATAAACTTTACTTCACAAAAGTCTCTCAAGATAGATAAAAAAAATATTAAAATTAAAGTAAACTCTACCGAACTAATCCTGATTTGGCAACTAGAGATCTGGTTGATAGAATCCAGAAAATATGTCATTGAAGTGAGTTGACTAAACTCTATAGGGATTAAATTTTAAATTTACAAAAATTTATTTGAAACAATGTTAAACATGCATGAATTTAAAACTTGCATTTTATAAATTCATTTTACAAATATTTTAACAAAGACACGTGTTTAAAATAACTCACTAATATGTGGTATGTAATTATAATAGGTCATTTTTGTACTAAATAAAAAAAAATCCCAGTAAAAATGGGATCACTTACGGATTCCGGGCATACTATGTCATAGGCGTATCATAAAATAAATGTGATGCTCGGCGATTACAAAAGCCACATAAATACCCTGATCAGGTTTAGGATTTTACGCTCAGGGACACAATACATACAACTATCTCATTATTCTAGTTAGTAACAAATAAACACATCATGCCATTGTTGAATGTGTATAAAGTAAAACATACCTCAAATTGAGTCGATCGAACTTGGTTCACACGAATGAGTTGATTTATAAATATTTATATGCATGTTTAAATAAAACGTGTACAGTGAAAAATTTAATATAATATAAAAACTCGACGGCCATAAAATGAACACGTCATTTTTTATATGAGACACGTCTCAAAATATTTATTTTATAAAAATTACGCAATGCGGTGCATAAAAATAAATCTCTATCTCGAAGTGAGCTTACATTGATCAAAACTCAACAATCCAAATTCAACGTTCCACGAATTTTTAATTAAATTTAGGTACCTATTTAAAAATTAAGTATAACGACCCGATTTTTCGTATATTTTAAAACTCATATTTTTGAAATAATTTTTCTTTTTAAAATATAATAGAAAGACTTTGCATTTTAAAACAAATATCGTGAATAAAATTCTTTTCTTTTACATTGTAAACACTTTACAAAATCATTTACAAACCATTTTTCTTTAATCATTTAGCTTAGCCAGCCACCAAGTTTGCAACGCACAAATGCTCCATCAACTGCTTCTATCCTTGATACCACACATACCTACATCACAAGACTTAAACTACGAGTTCGACGCTCAACAAGAAGCAAAATGCATAATAAACATGAAATGTGCGTTATAAAACATTTTTTCTTTCTTTTCTTAGCTTTTATTTACTTATAAAAACGGTGATGAACTTCGATCACAATGAACTTTACTTGCTTATAAAAATTGTGATGAACTTTAATGGCTTTAATTATATCAGTGAACTTATGTTATATAGGTGAGCTTGAGCTATAGCAGTGAACTTGTACCATACAGGTGAACTTAGACCATGCTGGTGAACTTATACCGCAACGGTGAACTTATAGCGTGATGGTGAACTTATTCCATCACGATGAACTTATACCGTCTCCTTTCTGCAAATATCTCGGAATGAGCGGTGAACTTTAAACCCTTCTCATTTTCTGTATGTATTTCTTTTCATTCTTACCTTTCTTTTATAAAACTTATGCAAATAAAACTGTTTCATTTTCTTTTACGACGTGATGCACGAACATGTATGAATGCACACATCTTTACACATTATTAACATATATGAAATCCACAACCTTTATGCTTAACAACCACAACAGAACAATACATCTCCAAAGTACAACATAATTAAAACCTAACCTTTATCAAAGAGCACCTCAACAATATCAAAGAGCATCACCAAAACTTAATTTTTATTAGCACTTCAATAACATCACAAAGCATTTCAAAACATAACAGCTATTACTACCTATCCTAATGATCACACAATATCACATCTCCAAATTACAGCAGATCAAGAGTATAATGTTTATCCAACACATACATTAAAGCAATAATGAACAATAAAATCTAGAACTTAAGCCTATGAACAACCATAACAATCATTTAACTTCTCACAACAACCATCATTAACTACAGGGCATGCATACTCTCAATGTGCTATTAATAACAATAAAATCCAATCTATCCTCTGTTAAACAAAACATGCATCTCTCGAGTAAACCCTCTAATTCTTGTGATGTCGCCCTCAAAGAGGGGAAAACACATACAACTTCTTCCCTTTTTCCCACACATATGCTCCCTGGACGTCTCTCCCTTGTTGTCATAGTTTCTCAGTTTTTCTCTCTTCCTTTCTCTTTCTCTCTTATGTTCTTACATTCCTCACGGTTTCTTCCTTTCAGAAACTCTCCAGCTCCTTCCTCTCTTCTTTCCTCTTAGACTTCTCTCTCTCCAGAAGACTTCTCTTCCTCTTTCTCTCTCAGTTTCTATCGACTCCCTCCACCATTTCCTCTCTCAGATTCTCAAATTTTAAAGTTCTCACCTCTCTCTTCTTTCTCGCACTCCATCAGCTGCCATTTGGAGGAGGAGAAACAGGTGGACGCACACATGGCATCCATGAAGCTCCACCGACTCACCCCGCTAATAAGAGTACAATATTTTGCTATTTTCAAGCAACGTTCGAGCTTCCCGGTCAATTAGGTCCTTCGGGTGATCGACCGCCACCTCTCATTCTAAACAATTTTCGTGAACACCGATTGATCACCTTCTTCCCATGATCGACCGCGAAACCTACAATTTCACAATTATGAGAATTGTTGGTCGATTATCAATGTAGTGGACGATCGACTGCTCAACATTTCACTCGCCACTGCCATTTTTGCGGTCAATCACCTGGTCGACCGCTACACCACATTTTACACTCTGTACTTACTGTGATCGACCGCCCTCACTATTGATGATCGACCACTCCCTCTAATACATTACAAATCTCACTTAACCAATTCTAATATCACCCTAATTAATTCTAAAATCATCTAATAAATCTTCAATCCACTCTAATAATCATCACTAATTATACCAAACTTATTATGTATACTAAACTTATTATGACTAAATTTTTGGGGTATTACATTAAGTCATTAAAATTCATGTCAAAATTTTTTATAGCTAATTATTTCCAATTATTATTTAAAATTAACCCAAATTAATCGAGTAAAAGAACACCCTAAAATCTTGCCCAAAACTGGCCTTGGACCACGACCCAAATGGGACTGAACCGCGAACTAGGCAAGCCCTAGTATGCAGCCCACTCAAGTGTTGGGCTCGACCCATATTTTGTTGGCTGAGTATAAAAGGGGGTTTTGTGGTTAATGAAACCATAGAGAAAGAGAGAGAGAGAGAGAGTGAACAAAACATAGAGTGAGAGAGAAGAAAGAAGAAAAAAGATTTTCGGATTTTCAGAGGCAGTCATACAAGAATTACGTTTTCTCAAGAATCAACTGTTTGATCACCTTGAAATTTGAATTGTAGGTTCACGACATCAAGGAGTATATTCTGAACAGTGAAGATCGTCGTTTGAGCTTTCTAAGGCGGTCTGTCTGGGTAAAAAGGGGATTGCAGTTCGGTAACCCTAGATTTATCCTCTCTTACGGTTTTGTTATCTTCCAAGATTATTGTGTTCAATCTTGATGAATATTGTATGCCTCTAGTTTGTTGAACTAGAGAGAACTTTGGTGTACCCATTATTTCTGTTATAGTGGAGGTTTAATAAAGTGGCCTACAGGTCCCGTGATTTTTTACTCTCACACTTTTTGAGGGTTTTCCACGCTAAAAATTGGTGTTGCTGATCTCGTTATTTTTGTTGGTTTTCTTTGCTTATTTGATTGCATAAAGAGAGAAAAAATGTATTTTTATTCTGCTGTATATTTGGGTTCTTTTTCTCAACATCAAGGTCTAGGCTCTGGTCAGTGATTCACGCAGAAGGGGGTCGCGTCCTTACTCACAACGTTGTGAGACCACCCGTGCCCACCCATGGTGGCTCCCTCCCAGTCTCGGCCAATCATTTATTTGGCTAAGGCTGGGAAAGCCTTACACCACTGTTTAGCCGTGGCGATTTGGTGTTTTAGTCACCAATGCAGATAGAGTGGGGGAAGCTGAAACGCAGAATTTCTTCCTAAAACAACTTCAAAAATCCCTACTTTCACCAACAAAATTACCGATTCAACAATATAGACTTATTCAATTAAAAATCTAGAATCCAACTAAGAAAACCAATGAAATGATAAAACAAAAATCTAGTTTTTGATCACCTCTACCTTACCGGTTCGATTTGGAGGCCACGATCAACACTGTAGTTCTGCACTGTTATGGTGGAGCATTCTTCCTGCCTATGTGGCATTTCTCCTATTGCTTACGTGGCTCTAGTTGGGGGCAGATTGAGCAACTGCAATTTGTTATTAAAGGGACTAGGGCAGTAGAGAGGGATGTAGATTGAAACTATTTATTAGTTCTTTTCTGTTTACTTTTTGTTTTCCCTTCAACACTTCTTCTTCTGTCATTTCTTTTCACTTGCTGTAATCTTCAATTTTAATGGAATATTGCTTCACCGATGACAGATTCCACTCTCCTTTTCCGTCATCCATTCAAGTTGTGGTCCAACCATAACACGCACCCGGCCAATACTAATCCCTTCCAAATTTCAATTCAACTTTAGGACTTAAACCAACCAATCTGAAATTACGAAGAGGGAAAGGAGGTGACTTACTGAAGGTGACAAAGACTCGATCACATAATCAATTTCTTCACCTAAAATTTTCTACTCGCTAAGAAGGCTTCATTGAGAGAGGGAGATAGATAGAATTGGAAAGCAAGGGAGGGAGAGCGTGAGGAAGAGGAGAAAAAGGAGGCTATGGTGTATCGGGGAGAAGGGAAAAAGGGAAGAGGGAATGATTTTCCTTCCCGGTCTGAAATGCTCCTAGGGAGGAAAATTTCTTTTTTTATAAAATATTAATTATTTTCAATTTAAAATATTTCGGTTATTACAAAATTCATGTAAGTTTGAGTCTCAAAACTCGAGATTATATTTCAATATTCTTAATAGATTTATTCTTCTGTTTGTAATTTTTTTTTAATAAAATATTTTTTTTACGTAAATCTACGATCGTATATTATTATTATTTAATTATTGTTCGATTTCTAAGAGTTACTTTTACTTCTTAATTTTTACCTCGTGATATGACAACTATCAATTGGCACAATGATACCCATTAATTAATATACTATTTATAATTTATTAGGTTAAATATTAATTAATTAGGACAAGACAGAAAGTAAAAAAAAAAAAACAGTAAATATATTATTTATACAATCTATCACATGTCTTAATCTAATAGAATAATTTCTTTTTCATAATAAATGCAATTATTTTTTTTCATTTAAACATAGAATTGAATATGTTGTCTTTTTAATCTAATTATTATACAAATTTATCATTAAAAAAGATTTTTTTTAAGAATATTGTTGAAAAAACTTGTTTCTATTTTTTTTAATTTTGAAAATAAATGAAAATGAACTAAAAATAATAAATGAATTTATTATTAAATGAAAATAATAAATAATTCGTAGGAAGTTTCAGGCTTCTTAAAAAAACAACTTTCGTATTAAATTAGGCGATATAAACATTGGTTAAACAGATGAGTTAATTCCACTCGCAGTAAGTTGTAATTAAAAGACGCTCCAATTAAAAAGAAGACGAACGACATTTAAGTGGGGCCCCACCACAGAAACCCGGAGTGAGGCATTCACGCATCAATTCCCGCGTTTTAGTCCACACGCGCTCCCTTTATTTTATTTTATTTTATGAATTAAATACATTTTTCGGTCCCCCTTGGTTCCTCACCGCCCGCGCTGACTCTGTCTCTGACCTACCCCTTCCCTCCCTTCCTCTTTCTAGAATTTTAGAGAGAGGGCCTGGGCGAGAGAGACAACTGGTGGTCGGCCAGTCAGTTGGTCAGTGGTGAAATGGGCGATCCTTTAATTTTTCAACTTGGTATTCCACTTCCCACCTCTTTTTCTTCTTCGTCTTCTTCCTCTGTTTTCTGCCTTTTCAGTTGATGAATTCCTCTTCCTAAACCTGCGAGGATGTTTGGAAATATTCCAAGATCTACTGAACAAAAATGGAATCGAAGAAAATTGGAAATTCATGCTTCCATCGTCCTTGTAGATGTCGCCTTGTGAGAAGAAATCGAACCGACGACATTCGGATACTCTAATGTCTGTCTGATAGCTTCGGCGGTCCTCTCAGAGAAAGAGCAATTGAACTTTCTCTTATGTCTTCATCGCCGTATCCAATTTCCTCCTCCAACTCGAATTAGATCCGAATTTTGTAGGAGAGTGTCAGAGTAATCGTATGCTTACTTCTTTGGCAATGAGAAAGATGGGTAAGGTCCTTATTCGGCAAGAACGCTCCTCATTAAAGTCCAGATTTGAAATCCAAAGTTTTTATTAGATTCATGAGATTTTCTGGGCGTCGTCTTGTTTAATTGAGCTGTCAAGTTTGTTTCATTGTTGTGTTATTGTTCTTTATTTCCATCCATGGGTTGCGCCACATCGAAGCAGAAGCTGTGCGATCAATGCCAGCGGCCATATTCGCCGTCGGTGGCTCGAAGCTATTCGATGCACGTCCATCATCCACCACAGAGCCATGGCGATAGCTACCATGTCGTCGCTCTGACCTCCTCGACTTTAGGCTCTCTCAACGTTCAAATTGACGATAAGATTGGTGGCCATACCGATACTTTTGTCGATGACGAAAAAGACATGAAGGTCAAAGAGTTTTCGATTGGATTGCTGGAGGCGAAGGCTTGGTCTGATATGATCAATGAGAAAATACCCAAGATTATTCCCAAGACTCCGATCATGACGCCGCCTGGAGAGCCGGAAACAATCAATGCCTGGGAGTTAATGGAAGGGCTTGAAGATGTTAGTCCGCTCCGATCATCCCATCGTTTCCGGAGCTTCTCGTTTGATATCGGGAAATGTCATGTACCGGAAAGTTTAACTAGCCGGAAATCAAATTGGGTGGATGATCGACCGTCTTCTCCAAAGCCCACGTGGCTTCAAATGGCGGATCAGGATTCAAACTCACAGAGCATCGTTCCGGAGTTTGATCCGGACGTTATCGATACTTTCAGGAAAAAAATGGAGGATCTCCCGCCGGATAACCCATTTCATCTCCGGCCGTTAGAGAATCCAAAACATACAGAAATTGCCGATCCAGATTCAATTAGCATCATTCCAGATTCCGACCATCTTCAAACTAAAAAAAGTAAGAAGAAAGAAAAGGTCGTCTTATTCTTTACGAGCCTAAGAGGGGTTCGGAAGACGTACGAGGAGTGCTGCAATGTCAAGATGATCCTAAAAAGCATGGGAGTTCGTGTAGACGAGAGGGACGTATCGATGCATTCCGGGTTCAAGGAGGAGCTGAGAGAGCTTCTAGAAAAGGCCGGAATCAATGGCGGAGGCTTGCCTAGAGTTTTCGTGGAGAAAAAATACGTCGGCGGAGCAGACGAAATCCGGCGACTACACGAAGACGGACATCTTGAAAAACTCTTGGAATGGTGCGAAAAGGAAGAAGATTGGAGCGGAAGAGGCGAGCGAGGAGCTTGCGAGGCTTGTGGGGACATAAGATTCGTACCATGTAAGACCTGCTCAGGCAGCTGTAAAGTATATTACGAAGGCGATAACACTACAGAAGAAGAAGATGAAGAAGAAGAAGAAGTAGAAGCAGAAAGAACAGAGGAAGAAAGTGAGGAAGAAAAAGAAGAAGAAGAAGAAGAGTACGGATTCAAACGATGTCCTGACTGCAACGAAAACGGGCTAATACGCTGCCCAATCTGCTGCGATTAGCCATTTCCGACAGTTTTTCAAGGATCAGAGAGGTACATTTTCCATTTTGTGTGTGTTATTTCTCCGTTAGATTGTCGTCCTGTACAGTGAGTTCAATTTTTTACCTTGTTTTTGGGTGTGTCTGGGGATAAAAGGAAATACACAACAGTAAACAACGCTGATTTTATCATATTTTCTCAAACCCTCCTCTTAAATGGTGCTCAAAAGTAAGTAAGGATTGTTTAAGGTTTGGTTTGGTTCGGTTTAATTTGAGTTTTATACTCTGATTTTGTTCTTGGAATTAGCTTAAAACAAATTATGTTAAAGAAAATAACTCTTCTTACAAACTATGCATTCACGGGACGATCGAAGCACCCAGGAGAGCATCGCTCGTTGTCACACGTGCAAAATTAATGCACCAGACTTACACTCTAACCTGAGAAACTATGCATTTTTTACTCTGTTACTGATATAAAGAGGGCTCCACTCCATCATTGATCATATTATTTGATAAACTAGTAGGATTCTAATTCCATTTATTATCATTTTATTATAGTTAAAAAAGAAAGAAAGAAAGAGGAGTTTAGGTGAAGAATGGGTTTGGTCAACTGCGTCCGTTGACCGAGGCTAGATGATGGCAGTCAGAGTATCTTTCTAGAATGTGAGACTTAGTCTAAATTATAACAATATCTGCTCCAAATCGAGTCAACAAGTCTAATTTAGTACCCTTGGACTAATTATGTAATTTTGCTTTAATAATTTTAGGAAAATTAACAAAACTACCCCGAGTGATATAGGATTAAAGATAACTAAACTACTAAACAATCTTTACTAACAATTTAAATATTAAATTATAAAAAATAGACGGAGCAAATATCACAGCGAAACATTATCTTTTTGTGACGGAATATTACCTTTCCACATAGCATATTTAAAATATTACTTTCTGTCGAAGAAAGACAACGTTCCACATAAAAATGACAACGTTCTGTAACAAAAAGATTACTTTTTCCAATGAAAATTGATGTATTGGTAATGAACACTAAATGACAATGATGGAAGATGGTGATGAAAAATGAACGACGACGACAGATCAAGAAGAGTAATGCCAATATTCGACAATATTTTTCAGAAAATTGAAAACGTGATAATTGTTTTTGACGATAAGAAGACTGTCGGAGCTTCCCGACATCGTATTGGCAGTAATATTATTTTAATTATTGTAATTTTAACGTAAAATTAAAATAAAATAAAAATTACAGAAAATATGTTTTGAAAATTTTGGATAAATGACAAATCAACCATCGTGATTTGAGGTCAATGACAAGTCAACCACTATGTTATTTTTTTTAACAAGTTAACCACTCACGTATGTTAAAATAACAAAGTGAAGTTCTTATGTATATAAAATGCTAAAAAGTGAAGTTCTACTTCTTAAGGGAAATACATAAAATGTAAGCACTTACCAAAGACTGACAAGAGTTAGAGGAGGTTATGAAAATGAGGAAGAGCCAAGGTTGGCGCTGAAAACAGTGAGGCAGCGGTCAGAGCCAGAGTTGAGTGTTGCAGCAACACGAAGTTGCAACCATCATTATATTGGTGAATACCTATTTTCTTATTGGCTTGTATATGAAATAACATTTGTTTTATGGTAGGAAAGATGTGTTTTTTTTTATGTAAAAAAACTAAGTTGGTGTGACTTGTGTTTGAATACAGATCAAATGCTCTTTCATATACAACCAGCATTTCGTAGTGCATTTTCGAGAACAAACCTCTGTTGAGAAGATGTCAACAAGATTGAATCCGGCCAAGTTCCTTTACCCCATTACAGAAAACACGGCAAAGGATACAATAACTACATGCACGAACAACAGAGGTTTGTTCTTGTCGAAATCGAAGACTATGTCAATCGACAGCACGAAAAGCAAAGAGTTGCAAACTCCATTAACACCATTTTATCTGTTTTAACTCACGACAACGAAGTAAAAGGAAGACGAGTTTGTGGGAAAATCGTGGTGTCTCCCCGCCGGCGTTTTAATTTTCTTCTGAATGCCCGTGTTGGGCGTTCTGAATTCAGAACGTCGGAGCTGGGCGTTCCGGTGTTCGGCCGTTGGGAACGAACTTTTTAACGGTAAACGTCAATTTTTTAACGGTAAACATCTACGGATGTTGGATTTGTTATTTTAACATAAGTGAGTGGTTAACTTGTTAAAAAAAATACCATAGTAGTTAATTTATCATTAATTTTAAACCACAATGGTTGATTTGTCGTGCCAAAATTTTATTTTATGTTCGTAGTCCTAATAGTTGTTCTTGGAAAAAAAAAAAAAGTACAAGTGACACAATCCCATCAAATCTAATCCCAATTCAATTATTTGGTCCCATCATAATACGAGTACAATTATTTGATTTCAAATCAAATCAGAAAACGAAATATGATAAAAAAAAAAGGGTGGGTTTGTTCTTCAATTTCTGACAATTGATAAAATTGAACATTTCCCCATCTGCAATTTCTGTTTGTCTTCTGGGAAAACGAATCCCGGAAAATTGAAGTCTAAGGCTCTCTTTTTCTGTGATAATTTAGTTAACAATGATTGGCATCTGCTCTTTTTTTCTTTGAAAAAATAAAAAATTAACTATCGAGATTTGCTATCAATAATAAATCAATCACTACCTTTTATTTTCTAACAAATTAACCACTGACATATAGAAAAATGATAAAATTAATATCGTTGTCACGTTTGCTGTTAAGAAGTTGATATGGAGCTGCGGCAGTTCGTAGACAAACTGTTGCGGCTCTGTATTTTTCCAAGAAAAGAAGAACAAACCGCGGCGATGTCATGAGACGTTGCCGAGGTTTGTTAGGAGACCGCGGCAGCGTCTCAAGACACCGCGGCAGTTTGTCATGAGACCACGACGGTCTCATGACTGAAAAAACTTTTGATTGCAAATTTAAGGGCCTAAACGCGTGATTTTGGCCCCGAGTAAGGGGGTCATAGGGTAGACACTATGAAAAGTGATAGATCTCTGAGAGAGTTTCGATTTGATACCTTTTGAAGCCGATTCTGACACATGTAGCCAAAGTTATGATTTTTTGAAGTTGAAGAGATCAAAAATTTAATAAAAACATTAAATTCGTAAAACATATACATAGAGACTTTGAAGTGGCTATGAAACTCTCTGTTTTTCATGCATGGCTAATTCAAAGTCCGCAGCGGTTCTCGATTTTTAGTGTTTCATGGCTACTTCAAAGTCTTTATGTATATGTTTTTTGAATCCAATGTTTTTATTAGATTTTTGACCTCTTCAACTTCAAAAGACCATAACTTTGACTACAGGTGTCAGAATCGGCTCCAAAAAGTATCAAATCGAAGCTCTCTCAGAGATCTATCACTTGTTATAAGCCCCCTTTCTTGGGGCCAAAATCATGGGTTTAGGCCCTCAAATTTGCGATCAAAACTTTTTTCAGTCATGAGACAGCCACAATCTCATGAAAAACTGCCGCGGTGTCTCAAGACACTGCCGGAGTTTGGCCTTCTTTTCTTGGAAAAACACGGAACCGCGGCGGTTTGTCTACGAACCGCCGCGGCTCCACATTAGCTTCTTAATGGTAAACGTGACAGCGATGTTGGTTTTGTCATTTTTCCATACGTAAGTAGTTAATTTATTATAAATTAAAAAATAGTGGTTGATTTATCATTGATCACAAACTACAATGATTAATTTGTCATTTTTCCTTTGTTTTTTTTTCTACCAATCAATCAATCCGTGGGTCTCAATTGAGCTCTGATAAATAGAGTTCAATGTTTGTTTGGCAGCTGAGAAAATGAGCTAGAAAATACCTTTTGGGCTTCAAAAATCTGGATCATTTTTCTTGTGGGTTTGTGTAAAGACGAGTTTTGAGCAATATTGTAAGATTAGTTGAGGTGCATGGAAATGTCAATGCATCATCTAGCCTAAGATAAGATCCGTAGGGCAGTCCCCGTCGATCAATCTAACCTTATCCCGGATTTTTATTATTTTAATAATAAATTCAGACATGATCTTGTTTGACAATTGACTTAGACTTAAAAGAAAATTAGAACGGGAGACTTTATCGAACCGCTCGGCCCAAGATAGATTCTTAAGTCATCTATCAACAACAAGCAATGCGTCAAACGCTCATTTGTGAATTACACTTTAAATTATAATTTTTTCTTTTTATGCAAATCGGTTTATATCTGTCAAATCAAGGCCGGCTCAGCCTGCCTTGATTTCTGTGGGTCGATTGGCCCGGTTAAAGTCGAGGATGATGTAAATGGCGTGAAACGCGAACGTTCAACTCACAAAACTTTCTCAAGAAAATGGTATGAAAGCAACTAAGAAGTGGACATATAACGTTCATTACAAACAGAAAATTCTGCAGAAGCTCGTGAATAAGATGTACTTCTTAGATGTAAACTGCAAGTGCACTTAAATACATGGCTTGGCCTTTTCCACTATTATGAGCAGCGGAAACATTATTGTGTATATATATATATATATATATAATCTTAGTGAGGAAAGTGGGTAGGTGGGTAGAATTTAGAGCTTGATTAGTATAAAAATTAGCATAATCTTCAGATGATCTAGCGCATATTCAAACTAGTGATTGTCGAAGCCTCTGCACTATCTGCATCCATGGTGGAGAGTAGGTGGGACAGTCTCTCGCTTATGTCATCCACCTCCCTCTGTAAGCTTCTGATGTAGTTGCACGTCTCTTGTAGAAACTTCGAAGCTGAGAGCTGCACAGTAAAGTGGAATAAATGGTTTTGAGAGAGAGAGAGAGAGAGAGAGAGAGAGTTACCTTTCTAGATTGGCTTTGGTAGATCTCAGGGACAATATGGCGAAACTTCGACACATGGCTAAGGGTTTGGTCGTCAGATATAATCCTGGAAGAGCGTGGCTGCCTGGATCTTCTGCTCGCCATTCTTACGCAGCTTTGGAAGGTTTCTCTCTCTAGAATAGAAAACAAAATGGGAATAAACAGCAACCTTTAGGAAAACAGTGATCAAACTCTGGGAAGGAGAAGGGAAATATAAATAGGGCTGAGGAAAAAGAGGAGAGGAGAGGAGAGGAGTGGAGAGGAGAGGGGAGGGGAGGTATGGTTGGGGAAGATGCAGAGCCTTGTTACGAATGGAAAAGACAAGACAATGAGAGAGAGATTTCAGGACCACAAGCACGAAATGAGCAGAACAGAATAAAGAGAGAAGGAGACGAAACAATAACATAGATAGTGATGTTGGATATGAAGAAGACAATTGCATTGAAGAACGAAATTTCACTGCTTAGACTCTTTGTACTGTTGAGAGAGAGAGAGAGAGAGAGTGGGGAGTGATGTTAAGGGGGGTTTAATGGAAGAAATGTGTTCGTTTTTTAGATAACAAAGTAGGTCCATCTTGTACGTACATCGATCAAAACCATGCGATCATTTTCATCATAATATAGTGATCTTCCCCTTCCAATTTTATATTCTTCATGCGGGCATACATAGTTCGGTTCAATTTGATTTTGAGATGGAACAAAGTCAAACCGTAATTTAACGGTTCATGTATTTCGAAACAAGAGCACCAGATTGACTTTGTTCGACCTTAAAATCGGACCGAACCGAACTATGTATGCCCACATGAAGAATATAAAATTGGAAGGGTAAGATCACTATCATTGTGATGAAAATGATCATTTGGTTATGAAAATGACTTTAGAGTTTGGATCGAGTTAGTGGATTTTGTGACCTATGATTTAGTTTGTTCGTTTCTAAAGATTTTTTCACTCAAAATTGTGAACGAAAAATGATTCTTTTACATCAGATGCACACCAAATGCTTATTACCATACATATAAATAGGTTTCATTTTTGATTTGCCGCATTGGAAGAGATTTATATTCATAAAACTTAGCATATTCATCACTTTTAAGCGAACCATTTAGTTCATATACGCGAACATGAGATATTTCCTTAAACAATAACATATTGCAATGTATGATGATATTCGAGTTTCTTAGTGAATGAAAGAGATTAATGTTAGATTCAATCTAACAATATGTGGTAAATCTTCGTATGTATAACTTAATGATTATACTTTATATGTATATAAGACCCATTATGTGATGATCCAGATTATAAATTAATTCTAATAATCATATTTACTATAATTAAATATGACTAAGTGATAATAAGTCATGAGATGACTTTAAGGAAGAAATTGACCAATCAATTAAGAATATTTTTTAAAACTAAAAATAAGTATAATAGTAGATATCTTAGATTTTGAAATGGTGATGGAATTAGATCAATTGATTGTATGTTCATTAAGATATGAATTTTTGGAAGAAAATTAATGGATGTGCTACAAATGAGCATAGTTATTGTTTGAGGGGTATTGAAAAAGTTAATGTGATTAGCAATTCAAACTATTTTAAGGTCATAAAGTAGACACAAATAAAGTGTATGGCTTTAGGTAGAAGAAATGTGGATGTGTGCAATAAAAGTTATGTAAGTTTGAAGTTGAATGAGTCTAAAACTATTATGTTTTGGAAAATGATTTTAAATTGAATTTTAAAGTGTGAATTTTGAGAACCTTATAAAAAGAAAAATGTTCCTCATACATTGAAGTATGTGGCTATGTAATAAAATTGGACAACCAATGAGGTTATGACACGTGTCACCTAAGGCTTTGTGACTATGTATGTGATTAAAGTGTAATTAAATAATGATTAAGATTAATTAATCATGATTAATTATGATAATAATGGAGATTAACTTACAACTAATCTTGTGACAACCCATTTTTTAGACATTTTTTTTAAAAATAATTTTATAGCAAAAGACTTTTATTTAAAACCCACATTTTAGTAAACTCTTAAAACATTTGTAACATGATGGACTTGGCTTGCATTACACATACAAATTTTAATCTTATCGTTTATTTAAAACATCATCATACACAGTCTGTTTATATATTACACCAAAACATCATTAGTTCATCACCCGATGGAATAAAACTAAAACTTTTACAGAAAACCCATAGTTATACACTACTACCATCCAAATAGATTCCTCTAGTGCAAAATCGTTACTCGGTTACATCTATCGTAACAAGCCATGTACACATCCACAAAAAAATCTCTTCGATATCCATGGTTCTCATACCAAGTTTTGCATAAATCTTCATTGTATTCACCTACATCTCAAAGTTCAAACTATGAGTCTAATCCTTAGTAAATAATGAAAAATGAATGTCATGATGTTATGATGTGAAAATGCATAAAATGATACACATTTTGTCACAACCCGGCCCCCAATCCCCTTATGAACCGTGTTGCGAACTAGATTATCTGTCTAAAGAACGATCACAAATACATAGCAAAAGCTCACCATAACACATGCACTGATGTAATTGGGCCACATAAATATAAAATTTCAACCCAATCAGGAAAGTGCACACTATTATTAATTTACAAAATTATATCCAAATTTATTTTACAAATATGAGCTGAATTAAAACTAAATACATCAAAATAAAACTCAAACCAAACTATAGGCTTATGCTATGCAAAATTTGATATCCAACAGATCTTTAGCTTTTTGTCATTGAATTGCTACCACTTGTTCATGAAAAACATGATAAAGAATCATGGTGAGCTTTATGAACTCAGTAAGAATCCTAATCTAAAAATTCAATAAACCACACTAATATCACAACTAACCATATATTAAGCCTTACACGATTAGCTCTCACATCATTAACTTTCAACGTTTAACTTTTAATCAACTCTCATTATCACACATTCCATGGTCTATGTTTTATTTAGATATTTCTTATTAATATTTCAATTATGTCATACACTTCTTTACGTAAGAAGTGTTTGTTAGCCTAAATGTTGTAAGACTTAATTATTTTGATGATGAATGTTTTGATTGTAATTATAAGTTGTTTATTAATTGCTTGGGCTTAAATATCATCATCATATTTGTATTCATATTTACTGGAAATACTCTCAATACAATTATTAAGTTAAGCTAACATGTTTATCTAAGTCCATGTAGTGAATAAGTATCATTTTGGGACTTAAAAATATCAAGGATGGCAAAAATGAGGTAAAAGGTCGAGTAGAACAAGAGATTTGGTCAACCAAAACTGCCCACACGAACATCTGGTCGACCAGTTGATCAACCACAATAATTCACAGTGCACTCCCAAGTTTTGTGGTCGAGGAAGCGATCGAGCAGCGGAGAATTGGTCCACCAAAATTAAAGACAGATTGCTTATTGGATTTGCGGTCGACGAAGTGGTCGAGGATGTGATCGAAAAGATCGACTGAAATATATTACAGAGTGTAGTGTATTAGATTTTCAGTTGAGTAAGTGGTCGACGAAGATGAAAATGGTCGACCACATAATATTACAGATTGCTCCCATGATTTTTGGACAAGGAAGCGGTCGAGCAAGGGAAAAATGGTCAAACGAAAAATGCTGGACAACGCAATGACTAGTTTTTAATGGTCAGATGCGGTCGACCAAAAAGGAATTGATTGACCAATTTTTCAGTGTCTATAAATATAAGACACTCTGAAGCACATTTTAACGAACCGCGAATTGAGGAGAAGCTCTGTCAAATTTGATACTCAATTCCAAATCATTTATTGAGCGTGTAACCTAACTCTCTATACTCCCGAACTTGTGTTTTCTATTTGGGAAAGTTAGGAATCTTTGTATTTTTCATTTATGCATTTGTACTCCAACGAAAATGGTGATGCTCTACGAATTAGTCAAGTAAAGGGTGATGCCTCGTAATAGTCGAGAGAAAAGGGTGACGCCCTGAGAAAGAGTCAACTTGTAAAGGTTTGTTTGACATCCGTGAAATCAAAAATCGTCAACCAGGGAGGTTGGGCGATTAAGGATCTCCAAGTCGAAAGCTTGGAAAGCGGACGTAGGCAAGGTTGCCGAACCGCATGGACAACATCGTTTTCATTCTCTTTCCCTAATCTCTTTACATTTATGTATTGTTTGTTTATTTATATGCATTAAATCACATAGGGTTAGAGAAATTAACAATCGCACAAAAAAGTTTAGAACGCCCAATTCCCTCCCTCTCTCTATAGGCGTACACAGTCATTCAATGTTTAGTGCATATGTAGAAATGCATAAATGCTTAAGCCTATGATTTAAGTAACCATAGTCTACCTTTCCCAATGCTCTTGTGCAATTATTCTTTACGCATAACTTATTCTCATGTGTTTATTTACTAAATACTTCCATCACAATTCACATGTGCTATATCCTTTTAAAGCACCACCACTTCATGGATAATTTACTCCTTATAAATCATTCTTACGTGTTATTCCCTTTTTAACACCTTTAAACTCTATAAAATATTTTTTTTACAATTTTTTTTTCTTCATTCCAATTTGATTCCCCGTACTTTAAATCATGTGTGTTAGCTTAAGAGATATTAAACTTAATTGTTTTGATGATGTATGAATTTATTATCTATAAGTTGTTTTATAAATTGAATATTATATGGTTAATCTTCATTGGTAATACCCTCTAATAAGTGTGTTTATATTTACTAAAGTGTTTTGTTTAAGTCAATGTAGTTAATGGTTGAGTGTTTGGGACTTAAAAGCCTTAGGGTGTGCAAAACACAATGGAACGGTCAACCAAAGAGGCACAACGATCGACTTGTGAAATTACAGATTGAATGATCGATATACACCTAAGAGGGAGGGGGGTTGGGGGGGTTTATTAGGTGTTTTAATATTTTCGTGCCATATTTATTTCTCTAACACCCTATATAATTTATCACATATAATTAAACAAAGAATATATAAATATAAAGAGTAAAGGTTAGAAAGAGTGCAAACAAGGTTTGTTTACGCGATTCGGCAACCCCCCTACGTCCGCGCTCCAAGAGTCCACTTGGAGATCCACTAATCCCGTCCAACCACCCCGGTTGACGATGTTTGACTTACAGGTGCCAAACAAAACTTACAATTGACTATTTTGGGGCGTCACCTTTTGATTGACCTTTTGGGCGTCAATCGAGCCTTTGACTGTTATGGAGCGTCACCCTTGGCTTGACTAATTCGTAGGGCATCACCCTTTCCATTGGAGTACAATAGTTGAATAGAAAAAATAAAAATGATTACTAACTCTCCAAATAGAAAACTCAAGTTTGAGAGTATAGAGAGTTAGTTTACAAGCTCTATGATGAATTGGAATTGAGTATAAAAATTGGCAGAGTTTTGCCTCAATTTTTGAATTGATGGAATGAGCTTTGGAAGTCTATGTATTTATATACTTGTCCAGTTTCGATCAACCTAAACCTTTTGGCCGACCACTTACAGCCGTTGCTAATGTTACCGTTGAAAATTCAACTGTTGGAAGATAGTCGTTAGACAATTCTAGGCATTTTTGGTTGCATAGCTCGACCGCAAGTTATACACTGCTACCATCGAACTAGATTCCTCTAGCGCAAAATCATTTCCCAATCACTTCTGTCGTAACAAGCCATGTACACATCCACAAAAATATCTCTTCGACATCCATGGTTCTCATACCAAGTTTTGCATAAATCTTCATTGTATTCACCTATATCTCAAGGTTCAAACTATAAGCTCAATCCTTAGTAAGTAATGAAAAATAAATGTCATGATGTTATGATGTGAAAATGCATAAAATGATACACATTTTGTCACAACCTAACCCCCAATCCCCTCATGAACCGCATTGCGAACCAGATTATCTGCCCAAAGAAAGATCACAAATAAATAGTTGAAGCTCACCATAACACATGCACTTTTGTAATTGGGCCACATATATATAAAATTTAACCCAATCAGGAAAGTTACACACTATTATTAATTTACAAAATTATATCCAAATTTATTTTACAAACATAAGATGAATTAAAACTAAATATATCAAAATAAAACTCAAACCAAACTATAGGCTTATGCTATGCAAACTCTGATATCCAACAGATCTTTAACTTTTTGTCAATGAGCTGCTACCACTTGTTCATAAAAAACATGATAAAAAATCATTGTGAGCTTTATGAATTCAGTAAAAATCATAATCTAAGAATTTAATAAACCATGTCAATATCACAACTAACCATATATTAAGTCTTACATGATTAGTTCTCACATCCTTATGTTTCAACGTTTAACTTTTAATCAACTCTCATGATCACATATTCCATGGTCTATGTTTTATTTAGACATTTCTTATTAATATTTCAACTATGTCATACACTTCTTTATGGAAGAAGTGTTTGTTAGCCTAAATGTTATTAGGCTTAATTATTTTGATGATGAATGTTTTGATTGTAATTATAAATTGTTTATTAATTGTTTGGGCTTAAATATTTAATCATCATATTTGTATTCATGTTAACTGGAAATACCATCAATACAGGTATTAAGTTAAGCTAACATGTTTAGCTAAGTCCATGTAGTGAATAGGTATCATTTTGGGACTTAGAAATATCAAGGATGGAGGCAAAAGGTCGAGTAGAATAGGAGATTTGGTCAACCAAAACTACCCACACGAAGATCTGGTCGACCAGTTGATCGACCGCAACAATTCATAGTGCACTCCCAGGTTTTGCGGTCGAGGAAGTGATAGAGCAGCAGAGAATTGGTCTACTGACATTAAAGAATGATTGCCTCTCAGATTTACGGTCGACAAAGTGGTCGAGGATGCAGTCGAAAAGATCGACCGAAATACATTACAGAGTGTATATTAGATTTTCTGTCGAGTAAGCAGTTGACGAAGAAGAAAATGGTCGACCGCATAATATTACAAATTGCTCCCAGGATTTTTGGATGAGGAAGCGGTCGAGCAAGGGGAAATTGGTCGATCGAAAAATTTTGGACAACGCAATAGTTAGTTTTTAACGGTCGGATGCGGTCGACCAAAAAGGAATTGGTCGACCTATTTCTCAGTGTCTATAAATATAAGACACTTCGAAGCTCATTTTAACGAACCGGGTATTGAGGCGAAGCCCTATCAAATTTGATACTCAATTTCAAATCATTTATTGAGTGTGTAACCTAACTATCCATACTCCCGAACTTGAGTTTTCTGTTTGGGAGAGTTAGGAATCTTTGTATTTTTCATTTATGCAATTGTACTCTAACGAAAAGGGTGACGCCGTATGAATTAGTCAAGTAAAAGGTGACGCCCCGTAATAGTCAAGAGAAAAGGGTGACACCCTGAGAAAGAGTCAATTTGTAAAGCTTTGTTTGACACCCGTGAAGTCAAACATCGTCAACCGGGGTGGTTCAGCGATTAAGGATCTCCAAGTCGGAAGCTTGGAGAGTAGACGTAGGCGGTGTTGTTGAACCGCGTGAACAACATCGTTTGCATTCTCTTTCCCTAATCTCTTTACATTTATGCATTGTTTGTTTATTTACATACATTAAATCACATAGGGTTACAAAAATTAACAATCGCACGAAAAAGTTTAGAACTCCTAATTCCCCCTCCCTCTCTCTCTCTAGGCGTACATAGTCCTTCAGTGTTTAGTGTATATGTAGAAATGTTTAGGCCTATGATTTAAGTAACATAGTCTACCTTTCCTAATGCTCTTATGCAATTATTCTTCATGCGCAACTTATTCTCATGTGTTTGTTTACTAAATACTTCCATCACAATTCACATGTGCTATATCCTTTTAAAGCACCACCACTCCATGGATAATTTACTCCATATAAATCATTCTTACGTGTTATTCCCTTTTTAACACCTTTAAACTCTATAGAATATTTGTTCTATAATTCTTTTTCTTCATTCCAGTTTGATTCCCCGTACTATAAATCATGTGTGTAGCTTAAGAGATATTAAACATAATTATTTTGATGATGTATGAATTTATTATCTGTAAGTTGTTTTATAAATTGAATACTATATGGTTGATCTTCATTGGTAATACCGTCTAATAAGGGTATTTATATTTACTAAAGTATTTTGTTTAAGTCAATGTAGTTAATGTTTTAGTGTTTGGAACTTAAATGCCTTAGGGTGTGCAAAACACGATGGAGCAGTCGACCAGAGAGGAACAACGGTTGACTTGGGAAATCACAAATTGCTCAAGAATCCAGAACTGGAGAAAGCAGTCGACTAGGACAAAGGGCGGTCGACCATAAATCTTACAGAGAGCAACCCCTGTTTCAACCCCTGTTTTCGGTACATTGGGAGCGGTTGACCAGGGTGAAGGAAGCAATCGACTGAAAATTGGACTTGACATATGTTGGAGCGGTCGACCGGAGAAGAGATAGGTCGACCGGTGCGATAGACCTAAGTGAAGAGTATTCAACTAGATGCATAACGGTAACACGCAATGAGCAGGAAGAGGTCAACCGGTTTAGTTGGGTGGTCGACCGCTTGACAGTTTTTATAAATAAATGCACCTCCGAATTGAAAGAAGCTGAGAAGAGAAATCACACCGCATTGCTGCCAAAGTTGATTCTCGATATTTCTCTTCATTATTTGAGTGCTTAGTCTATCTCTTTCATCCCTAAACTTGAAAGTATACATTTGTGAGAGCTTAGGCTTTTGATTTTATTTAACATATTGTACTTAAGAGACGATTGAAGGGTGACACCCCATAATAGTATGTGTAAGGCTTGATTGACGTCCGGAAGCTCAATCAAAAATAATTGGGGAGGTTATTGGTGAAAGAAACTTCAAGGAGGGAGTCTTGAAGAATATACGTAGGGAAGGTTGGTCAAACTGCGTTAACAAACTATTTGCAATCTCTTTTCCTATTCTTACTTTATATTTGTTTTATATGCATATTAGTCATAACACATTGAGTAAAAAGAAGTTTAAGGTGTTAGGAACATTTTTTTTGTTTTTACACGTCTCCAAATTCCCACTCTAAATTCCCAATTGAAGACGTTTCGAAAAATAATGTAGTTTTGGACTTATCTAACTTCAAATATGCATAACTTCTATTGCATATATCAAAATCTTTTCAATCAAAGTCATACACTTTATTTATGTTTCTACTTTATAATCTCAAAATGGTTTGAATTAATAATCACAATAATCTCTTCAATTAGCCACAAATAGTGACTATGCTCATTTATAACATATTTATCAACTTTCGTACAAAAATTTATATTTTAATGAGCATACATCAAATTAATCTAATTTCATCACCATTTCATAATCTAAGGTATTTACTATTATAACAATTTTTAGTTTGGAAAAATAGTCACAATTTGTTTGTCAATTTCTTCTTCAAAGTCACCCCATGACTTATTATCACTTATCATGTTTAATTATACCAAATATAATTATTATGGTTAATCCTTAATCTGAATCATCACACGTTTCTTTTCTTGTTATGTTTTTCTTTTCTTATCACTTAACCATCTGATTATCGAGGCAACAGTATAGGAGAGAATAGGCACCATTAGGTTCATATCATACGGGATATGATGCGCGCACGGAATGGATTTATATCTAACCGTCTCAAATTCTAGAATGGAATCTTGGAATATGAAAATTGGCAACTTTAAGCTGCCGATGGATGAACGTGATAGATGAACGCAACGCTTCTCACCTCCTTGGATAAGGACGCGGTTGCAAGTTTCTTTCGTGATATAACTCACATGAAAGGGACTTTGAATATTACGCACCAAAGGGTCTTTGCATATCACTCACCAAAGGAAGAAAAATGATCTCTCCAATTTCTGAAAGCAAAAGCTTTGTTTTATCAAAATTTAACAACTTCACATCAGTACTATGGTGGCTTTATTTATAGCCAATTTAAAAGCATAAATTAGAAAATGAAATGAAAGATAACCTAGATATGTGGATCTAGATATCCTAGAAAAGTGGATCTTTTTGTTGTGATTCTCAACCGATTTGAAAAGTTTCTTTGATCTTTGACTTGATATCTTTTTATTGACTTTCTTATCTTTCAAGCATGTCTTCTTGGGCTTCTTTCCATTGTAGTTAGTGAATGAGCTTCTCTTGATCTTCATGGGTTTGGGCCTTTGCTCTTGTCATTGGGCCTTGTTGAAGTCGTCCACTTGGATGGTTTCCTTAATCTTTTACTCTCTGTTCCGTGAACTTTCGATATAGCAAACAAACTCCGAATTTAGCGATTAAACTTGGTCTAGAAAGCTTAGGAAGTCAGCTACAATCTTTATGAAACACACTTTTTGACATGATGTCGTTTGGAATGCCACAATAATCAAATACTCTTCGGAGGTCAAAAGGATGACAGTTTTGGAAAGTCCTTTAATTATTCTTTTGAACTTCCACCTATGTTTGACCTTGCATTTATCCATGATAATCTTTGAGGCTTGATCAATAATAGAATGGTTCCATTTTGCATCAGGATAGCCAAAATTTGAACCCCTGGCAAATTAAGTATGCACCATTGGTCCACCTCATGCGTAACAACTTAGCTCAAAAGTATATATGATAATGTGAGTCATGTTTGATGTACTCAATATGTGCTTAAATACAAGAGTGTTATTATTTATTTTGTGATTGACATAATGATAATTACACGTTAAAGTTTAGTAAAGGGTTATAGTCTCCTGTTTATAGGCATTTTTTCTCATTTTTCTGAGTTTCCATCACCTCTAGATAGATATGACGTGAAGTGCTTATCTAGACAGAAAACTTATGTATCCGACTTGTTTCTCCACAAATTACACCATTAGATTCAGGTACGTAGTTCTTTTCTCTGATTTTACATGGAAATGATCTTGGGAATATAAAATTTGGTTATGGTTTATAGAACTTGAGCCTTTTAAGTTCTAACAATTAGAACTATAAGAATATACATGATAAAGTTTTTATATATTTGTATATATTAAGATTTTCATGTGCATAATGAACTTGCATGATGTTTGCAGGGACCAGAAAGGCAATATAATTAAAAATCAAGAATAATTTTTAATATTTAATTTTTAATTCAGATTGCATGTGGGTATTACTTTCAAGGAAAAGTTGAAGAAAAAACAGGTTAAGTCTACATTCATTTGAATTTCTACATATAAAACATATATGGACAGACGTATATATTATCATATCATCTTTAATTAGAAAGTAAATAAAACCCTAAATCCAAAAGATATTAACTGCCAATTCTCTTGTCTTAAACTGGTAATCTTTTTATGGGTTAATCAACATTGTTGAGAATCGAACGTCAAACCGAAAAAGAAAATTGCGGAAGCAAGTACACCAAGATTTAAGTGAAAAACCCTTACGGGAAAAAATCACGGGCAGAGGAGAAATTCACTATTTAGAAATCAAGGTACAATGAGTTTTGGAACTCAAACATCAATATATAGAGAAAATAAATAATCCTAATATTTGATATGGGTCCAATCCGGCCCAACTAGAATTCTGATCACACCAAACTCTAATAAACATAATTTGGAATGCCTACGAAGAAGATAAAGAACTCCACTATGCCTTATTTCCATAAAAGAATTATATATGCACATAAGTAGAATATGCAAGTAACATAATTTGTATGACCAATGATCGCGTCGATAAACCCTAAAACTGAAATTTTGGTAATCAATATTCGTTTAAATGAGCAAAAACCATCTCATTTTTATGATTTTTGGTTAAAAAAACTATACACTAAAGTTTTTTTACCTTAAAGTTTCAGGTTTGACGTTAAAAATGGTGGATACTTTGGATTATCTTCTACATATTTACATATTTTGTGGTTGGTTTTTGGTTTAAGATGACAAGAACAAAAAAATCAGATTTGAATAATAATTGAATGAAATGATTGAAAGATTTTTCTAGAAAGTAAAAAAGTATTTTTTTTTTTTTTTTCTAAAAAAGCCTGAGTTCTTTAAGAATTATATGATTTTTATTAATGCTTTTCCATGTTCATTGTGGATTTGTTTCTAAGTTTGGTTTGGGCTTGACTTCTTTTCATTGGGTTTTCATTTTTATGATTGACGAGTTCAATTGCGATCTATACTTGAAGCCCAACAGAAGAGTTTGAGCAAACCTAGGTTAATTTTTCTCGACTGTATTTTGAAAACTACGCAGCAATGGAGGGGGGTTTCATTGGATTCATTGTTAATAATGAATTGGGTGCTCGGATTTCTGATATTTCTCTTTCAATCTTTGCAAAGAAGTCTAACAATGGAGATAGCTTGCTCGCCATTGTTTTCCTGTCTGAGCATCCAAACAATCTGTTACGACTTCAATTATGCAAGATGGGGCCAACAACGGAAGAGAGGCAGGAGAACCAGGAGAGCGGCTCAGGAGAACTAACCTGAGAACCAACCCGGTTCTTCTTCAACCAGCGGCTCAACGGTTCAGAGAGCACACTCACCAGGAAGGGCAGACCGACAGATCAGCCAGCGGGAGCTCTAGCGCAGGAAGCTGACATGGAGGGAGGTGCGAATACCAGAAAGTATAAAGGAGTAGAAGAAGAATGGGAGGGTGTGAAGAGTGTGAATTTCATTTCTGTTTTACCTTTCTGCATTTCTTTTCTGTAAGAACAATCGCTGGGGGAAACTCCGGTGTCACCTGTCTTCCATTTTTTTCATTTCCAAAGACTTTTGTTTACTCTTTGCGCTAACCCATAACAAACTGGTATCAGAGCCACTACGATCGGGATGGCCGAAACACGTTCTAAGCAGGGCGAAGACCATTGGCAGTGGGTGGATGGCAATTTGAAAGAATTGAAATCAGTAGTCGGTTCCCTCTGCACTCGGATGGAGAAGATGGAACAGTGGGGGGAGCGGCTCGAGCATTCCGAAGCTAAGCACAATGAGGTCATGTTAACGTTGAACAAGAAGCTGGACCAGTTGCTCCAGCAGAAAACCGAGGGGAAGTAGCAACAGCCATTTATGCCAACTCCTGGGGAGACGTCTACTCCTCCAATTCCCTTATTCCCCAGGCACCAGGATAATTTCAGATTGGATGTTCCCCTGATGCCTAGGCTTCCACGGTTAGATTTCCCCACGTTTTCAGGTAATGGACCTAGAGTATGGATTAGAAAGGCTCAGAAGTTTTTTGCAATCCATGTAGTACCTGATCATTTGTGGGTCAGCATGGCAAAGCTACACCTGATGGATGAAGCTGATGAGTGGTTCGATGGCTTCAAGGCTAGTAATCCTCGGGCGAATTGGGAGGTGTTTGCTTCTGAATTAACCAGGAGATTTTCTGACATTACAACAGAAGATATAATTGAGACTCTCAGTAAGCTAGTTCAATCAGGCTCAGTAAGGGAGTATATCAAGCGCTTTGAATCTTTAAAATCACTGGCCCTGCCAACAATGCCAAATATGTCTGAACGTTATTTCATTTCCTTATTTTCCAGTGGTCTGAAAGATGAAATTAAAGCTATGGTTAAAATCACTACACCTGTTTCATTGTCTCATGCATTTGAAGTGGCACTGTTACAGGAATCGGCCATGATTGCAATTCAGAAGGTTCCCAGGCAAGCTAAATAGTTTTTAGCTTCTAAGTGGCTTGATAAAACGGTTTTACCGCTGGCCCCAGCTGGCGATCCTGTGTTAGAATCAAACAAGACAATGCAGAACTTTCAGAAACTGTCTACAGGAGATTACCAAACAAAAATTAAGTTAGGCCTCTGTTTTAAGTGCGATGAAAAATATTTTTCGGGGCATAAATGCAAAAACAGTTCCGTAAACTATATCTTAGTTGATTCACAGGACGATGTTATGGAAGGGGAGGATATTATAGAAGGGGAACTTGTCTCTGATACAACCGAATTTATGGAAATATCACTGAACGCCCAGGCAGGGGAGCTTTCTCATTCTACTTTTCGCATTTCAGGATTTTTATGAGGTACTTGCATCTCCATTTCAGTAGACAGTGGCAACACTCATAGTTTCCTAGATAAAGCTATTGTTGATAAACTCCACCTGCAAATGGATAAGTCCAAAGGAGTTCAGGTTACCGTTGCAAATGGTGCTAAAATTGTGAGTCATGCGATTATTGAACCTGTGGAGTGGAAAATGCAGGATCACTCTTTCCGTTTTGAGTTCCGAGCTCTGCAGTTGGGAGGAAGCGACATGATCCTTGGCATTGATTGGATTAATGCCTCAGCACGGTTACATTTGATTTGCCTCATGGATTTTTACAGATCACTACTGCTTCTTCACAACTTAGACTTCCTTTTGTGCCTGCATCAGCTCTCCTGGATGAGGTGTCCCACAAATCGTTTTCTTCTTGGATTCAACAGCAAGACTATGGAATCATAGCAGTTCAGTCCCTAGCCAGCGAAATACCTGGGAAGAACCAAGAAGTGTCAACGGACTTGCTTCCTTTACTGTCACAGTACCATGACTTATTTGACGAACCCAAAAGGCTTCCCCCTTCCCACAGCCATGATCATTCCATTCCCTTACTTCAGTCGGCTAAACCATTTCGATTGGCACCATATCGCTGCCCTTATTTTCACAAAGCTGAAATTGAACGACTAGTACAAGAAATGTTGCAGCAAGGTATTATTACTCCAAGCAATAGTCTGTTTGCCTCCCCTGTATTGCTGATTAAAAAAAAAAGATGGGCAGTGGCAGTTTTGTGTTGACTACCGCCAACTAAATGCCTTAATAGTAAAGATAAATTTCTCATACCACTAATTGACGAGCTCATGGATGAACTGCATGGGTCCACAATTTTTTCTAAACTGGATTTACGTGCAGGCTATCATCAGATTCGTGTAAAAGATTCTGAATGCCATAAGACTGCCTTCAAAATCCATCAAGCTTTGTATGAGTTCTGTGTCATGCTGTTTGGGCTAACTAACGCTCCTGCTACCTTTCAGTCACTAATGAACGACATTTTTAGGCCCTTCTTGCAGAAGTTTGTACTGGTCTTCTTTAACGACATTTTAATCTATAGCACAGACATTTCTTCTCACTATGATCATTTGGCAGTTGTCTTTGATCTGTTGCAAAGCCATACTCTTTTTGTCAAGCGCAGCAAGTGTACATTTGGCAAAGTCCAGGTGGCTTATTTAGGCCACATCATCTCATCGAAGGGTGTTTCAGTCGACTCAGACAAAATTGTGGCAATGTCCAACTGGCCAATACCAACCTCTGTGAAACAATTGAGAGGATTCTTGGGGCTTACCGGTTATTACAGGAAATTCATCCGCGGCTACGGCAATATTGCACAGCCCCTTACAGCCTTGCTTAAAAAGGACGATTTTGCTTGGTCGATGGAAGCCACTGCTGCTTTTGATCAGTTGAAAATTGCTATGACTTGTGCCCCAGTGTTAGCTTTGCCCGATTTCACAATTGCCTTTGTCATTGAAACAGACGCTTGCTACTATGGCTTAGGAGCTATTTTAATGCAGCAAGAGAAACCCTTGGCTTTCCTTAGCAAGCCTTTCCATAAAAGACACTTGGGTTATTCCATTTATGAGAAGGAACTATTAGCCTTGGTTGCAGCAGTACGACAGTGGAGACATTACTTGGAAGGGGCCGAATTTGTGATCCGAACTGACCATCACTCACTCAAGTATTTGTTGGAGCAGCGCATCACCACACCTTTTCAACAGAAGTGGCTAACCAAACTTCTTGGTCTCCGGTATGTCATACAGTATAAACAGGGCCACTCTAATGCAGTTGCAGATGCCCTCTCTCTGCTCAATCAAGACACATCCTGCTTAGCCATGTCTTCTGTTCAACCAAGATGGATGCTGGAAATCATTGACAGCTACTCTGAGGATTCATGGGCTCAGGCCATTATTGCTGAGTTGCTAGTATATTGTCCATTGCCAAATCTCTACTCTTTGGTTGATGGAATTCTTTGTTTCAAGGGTAAGCTGGTAGTAGGCTCCTCTGGCAATATTCGGCAAAGATTAATTTCTCCACCTACATGATTCGGCCAATGGAGGTCATTCTGGAATTCAAGCCTCCATTCATAGGGCCAAGCAGCATTTTTTCTGGCTTGGTATGTCACAGGATATTCGCCAAATGATTCGGTCATGCGATACTTGCCAACGGTGTAAGCATGAACATACTCATCTGCCTGGCCTTCTTCAACTGTTGTCGACCCCACATCAACCCAAGACACACATTTCCTTAGATTTCATTGAGGGATTGCCAAAGTCGGATAAAGCTGACTGTATTCTAGTGGTGGTTGACCGCTTCACCAAATTTGGCCATTTTATTGCTTTGTCTCACCCATTCTTGGCACAGCTTGTCGCTCAAATTTTTTTGGATAACATTTTCAAGCTACATGGGATGCCTCAACAAATTGTTTCAGACAGGAACAAGATTTTTATTTCACAATTTTGGAAATCCTTGTTTGCAATTGTGGGCACCGATTTGGCTTTGTCTTTGGCATACCATCCTGAAACTGACAGACAAATAGAGAGAATTAACCAATGTTTAGAAATGTATCTGCGGTGTATGACTCACTCTCACCCGTCCAAATGGAGGCAGTGGCTACCACTAGCAAAATGGTGGTACAACTTCACTCTACAATCGGCCATTAAGATGTCTCCTTTCGAAGCCTTGTATGGCTTCAAACCACCTATGTTGGCTCTGGGTCCTTATTCCACTTCCGAGATAGAAGCAGCTAATCGTTTCTTGTGTGATCGCCATCAAATGGACAAGATCCTCAAGGAAAACCTTGCCCAAGCTCAAGCTCGAATGAAGATATTTGCGGATAGAGGATGAATTGAGCGTTCCTTCAAAGTTGGCGATATGGTCTTCCTGAAGTTACAGCCTTATCGTCAACTGTTGGTAGCTTTTCATTCAGCTCATAAGCTGTCCCTAAAATACTTCGGGTCGTTTCAAGTCATGGAGCTCATAGGAGAAGTGGCCTATAAACTGCGTTTGCCAGATTCGGCTCTGATCCACCCTGTCTTCCATGTGTCCCTTCTAAAACAACAGCTGGGTTCCTCAACTGTGTTCAGTCTTCCCTTCCAGTAGAGTTCTTATATGCCCCTAAACAGTCACCAAAGGTTGTTCTTCATACTCGAATGGTGAAGCGCGGCAATACTCCAATTACGCAGTGGCTGGTCTGGTGGGAGCATCAATCTGAGGCCGATGCTACGTGGGTTGATTCGTCCCTCATCACCGAGTGCTTTCCATTGTTTCAACCTTGGAGACAATGAGCTATAAGGGGGGATGGCCGTTACGACTTCAATTATGCAAGATAGGGCCAGCGACGGAAGAGAGGTAGGAGAACTAGGAGAGCGACTCAGGAGAACCAACCTGAGAACCAACTCGGTTCTTCTTCAACCAGCAGCTCAACGGTTCAGAGAGCAGACTCACCAGGAAGGGCAGACTGGCAGATCAGCCAACGTGAGCTCCAGCACGGGAAGGTGACGTGGAGGGAGCTGCGAATACCAAAAAGTGTAAAGGAGTAGAAGAAGAATAGGAGGGTGTGAAGAGTGTGAATTTCATTTCTGTTTTACCTTTCCGCATTTTCTTTCTGTAAGAACAATCACTGGGGAAAACTTCCGCGTCACTTGTCTTTCATTTTCTTCAATTCCAAGACTTTTGTTTACTGTTTGCGCTAACCCATAACACAAGCTTTATTCATTGATGGGTAATTTTCTATTTGTCAATTCTGTTTTCAACACTTTCTGGGTTTTGATGTTCAGTTGCTTCTGCTAATAATTATTGAAATGATCTGGTTCGACTGTCAAATGATGGAGACATATCATCCACAATGTTTTGCCTAATTTGAAGACAAGTCGCTCCTCTTGAATTGACCTACTTTTACAATTAAACTATTGAATTACAGAGATTTGTTTTCAGAGTATGGCTTTTCTCCTCTTTTGACGCTGAAACTTTGTTTTGATTAGAACATTGACTCTCACTCACGATTGAGAGTTACGTTGATGTGAAATGGGACTATTCAATTATTTATCAAAGCTCAAAGAATATTATGAAGATCAAGCAAATGATGCGTGCACGAAATGTTGACGCACGGGATGGATGAACGCAACGCTTCTCACCTCCTTGGATAAGGACGCGGCTGCAAGTTTCTTTCGTGATATAACTCACACGAAAAGGACTTTGGATATAACTCACCAAAGGGTTCTTTGGATATCACTCACCAAAGAAAGAAAAAGGATCTCTCCAATTCCCGAAAGCAAAAGCTTTATTTCTCAAAATTCAACAACTGTCAAAAATATAAAATTAGGTGGCTTTATATAGCCTTTTACAAATATAAATTAAAAAAAACTAAATATAAAATAACCTAGATAAGTGGATCTAGATCTCCTATACAAAAGTGAATCTTTTAGAGATATTATCTTAAGAGATAATATCTTTCTCTTTCTTCAAGATCTTGTTGTTGTGATTCTCAGTCAATTTGAAAAATTTCTTTCATCCAAAAGTAAATCTTTTAGCGATATTATCTTAAGAGATAATATCTTTCTCTTTCTTCGATATCTTTTGGTTGCGATTCTAGGCTGATTTAAAAAATATTTCTTCGATCTTCAACTTGATAGCTCTTGATTGACTTTCTTGTCTTTCAAGCATGTCGTCTTGGTCTTCTTTCCATTAGTAAGTGAATGGGCTTCCTTTAATCTTCCTAGGTTTGGGCCTTTGCTCTTGAACTTCCACTTATGCTTGACCTTGAATAATTTTATGATATTCTTTGAGGCTTGATCAATAATAAAATGATTTCAGTTCACATCATCCTCCCGGGGTTGAAAAGGATTCGACCTCGAATCACATCTTGTGTTACCATATTTGTACGGGATGCCTTCCTTTAATATTCCCAAACTATTTTCTTTAAATATGATCAAGGGAACCATATTAGCACAAACTTCATCCTTAATATTTAAATAACAAACCTCATTCGTTTTGGGGCATGGAACATGAAAAGATTGCTCCTTTTGAGTTATTGTTGTCAATGACTCATCTTGGCTTTCTATAGGTTCGGATACTTGCTCTTCTTGACATTCTTCTTCTATTTGCTCAAGAGAATCTTCTAATTCCTCATCGCGATCTTGTTTCTGTAAAATCGGGGTGCTCCATAATCTTGCTTTAATTTGTTCTAACAAGACACTAATTTTATCAAGTTTGGCTTCTTGATTTCGTCTCTCAATTCTTTGAGCCATTTTGATCACATCCTTAAGGGTATCGTTAGGTCTTGTTGCCATGCTTTCTAGAATGTCACCGTGAAGTCCGTCAATGAATCTTGCTATTGTTTTTCCTTCTCGTTCTTTCAAACCACATCTTGTTTTTAAAGTTTTGAACTTGGTAGCATACTCTTCGATGGTAAAGGAACCTTGCTCTAAATTTTGAAATTGTTGGTAAAGATCTTGAGTTTGTTGTTGGTTTTGGTTCCTCTTCAGTTGACCAACTTCTTGTTGTAGTGAGCGAACGATTTCCTACAAGTCTTCATTGGAGTGCGATATTGAAGATTCAGTCCTTGTGGATTTGGTACCGCTTCGAATGCTCCTCAAGTCAACATGTGTAAAAATATGATTTTTTTTTCTTAGGACGCTTTAGCTCTGATACCAAATGATGCGTGCACGGAATACTGATGCACATGATGGATGAACGCAACGCTTCTCACCTTCTTGGATAAGGACGCGGCTGCAACTTTCTCAAGTGATATAACTCACACAAGAGGATCTTTGGATATGACTCACCAAAGGCCTTTGGATATAACTCACCAAAGAAAAGAAAAGGATCTCTCTAATTCCCGAAAAGCAAAAGCTTTCTTTTATCAAAATTCAACAACTGTCAAAAATATAAAATTAGGTGGCTTTATATAGCCTTTTACAAATATAATTTAAAAAAAATAACCTAGATAAATAGATCTAGATCTCCTAGATAAGTAGATCTAAATTTTCTAAAAAAAAATGAATCTTTTTAGAGATAATATCTTCTGCCATCATGGATTTTGTACCGTTTCAAATGCTCCTCAGGTCATCATGTGTAAAAAGACGAATATTTTTTTTCAGTTAGGACGCTTTAGCTCTGATACCAGATGATGCGTGCACGGAATACTGACGCACGTGATGGATGAACGCAACGCTTCTCACCTCCTTGGATAAGGACGCGGCTGCAACTTTCTCAAGTGATATAACTCACACAAGAGGATCTTTGGATATGACTCACCAAAGGCCTTTGGATATAACTCACCAAAGAAAAGAAAATGATCTCTCCAATTCCCGAAAAGCAAAAGCTTTCTTTTATCAAAATTCAACAACTGTTTAAAACATAAAATTAGGTGGCTTTATATAGCCTTTTTACAAACATAAATTAAACCAAAA
>CM039485.1:4112680-4143560 GCA_022433065.1 Begonia loranthoides
GGGTGAGAGAGCTAGAAGAAAGGCCAGTCAAAGAAAGGAGAAGAGAATGACGGGGAAGGTACTAAGCATGGGAAGGTATTAAGACCGCGTAAAAATGCGGTCTGTCCTGACTCGAGAGTGCGGTCTCTCAAGTCAGGAAGAGAGAGAGAGAGAGACTGCACAATAATGCGGTCTCTCAAAAAAGAGAGAGTGTGCGGTCTCTCAAAAAAGAGAGAGAGCTCTCTCTCTCTTCTCTCTCTCTCTCTTCCTGACTTGAGAGACCGCATTATTGTGCAGTCTCTTGAGTTAGGAGAGACCGCATTTTTTCGCGGTCTCTGCTCTTGCCCAGAGACCACGTAAAAATACGGTCTCTCCTGACTCAAGAGACCGCGTTTCTACGCGGTCTCTGGGCAAGAGGAGAGACCGCATTTTTTCACACATGGTCTCAAGATAAGCTTCCAGTTTCTTAGACCTTTCTTTACTACTAAAAAATTCGGCGAAGAATTAAATTATTGATCCCAGTTTTTAAAATGTGATCCATCGTCTGACAAGTTAAGGTAAACAACCCCGAAAAGAAAGGGAGGTTAAGGTGGATTGGAAGAAAGAAAATGTTTCTAAGTAAAGAGTAAAATTTTCTCTCAAAATGATGGAATAGATGAGAGGGAACACCATCCAATTGCAGTTTCAGTACCTTAGTGTTTGAAGTTCATTTGAAAAGGGAGATCTCGAAGCTCCTTGAGAAAAAGTGGATATGAATGATAACACATGTCTGCAAAATCTCGTACAACTTCCTTTGACAGTTCCCCATGTTCCATCCTAAACATTCATAGACAGAAGAAAACAAAATAAAACTTTGAAAATGGGAAAGTGTACTCAAACGAAAACAAAACGCTAAATCAACGATCAAAATTACCAGAAAACTATGCAAAAATTTCTGAGACTCATCGCCATGTCTAAAAGCCTCAAAAGTTGAAACCCAGGGAGTGAAAAAGCCATATCCAACTCCAACAAGAGCACTACCAGCAATGCTCAGACCCAACCACAAACTAAACAATGCAGGCAGAGCAAAAATGATAGCGACCTTAAGTGGTATGTCAAATCTGTTTGTCCTGAAGTTCAAATCATCAGCACACTCAATGAGGTCTATAAAGGAAAAAAACACATTAGTTAATTCAAAGAAAAAAAAAAACAGGAACCCGGACGATAAATTTGAAAAATAATTACTTTAAGAGAGTGTAAAATGTCCAGGCAACATGCTCAGAAAACAAACCCAGAATTACTCCTACATTCCCTGCTATTATTACAAGACCAGCAATAGGACCCACAAGGAAGCCTGTAAAAATCGATGAAAATGGAGCCAATTTTTCAGTACCAATCTCTCAGGAAGAGAGAGAGAGACCGCATTAAGAGAGAGAGATGCGCTCTCTCTCTCTCTCTTCTTGACTTGAGAGACCGCATTATTGTGCGGTCTCTCGAGTCAGGATCTCTCTCTCTCTTCTTGACTTGAGAGACCGCATTATTGTGCGGTCTCTCAAGTCAGGAGAGACCACATTTTTTTGCGGTCTCTCCTGGCTCGAGAGACCGTGTTTTTACGCGGTCTCTGGGCAAGAGGAGAGACTGCATTTCTCTCTCTCTTCCTGACTCGAGAGACCGCACAATACGCGGTCTCTGGGCAAGAGGAGAGACTGCATTTCTCTCTCTCTTCCTGACTTGAGAGATCGCATTATTGTGCGGTCTCTCGAGTCAGGAGAGACCGCATTTTTACGCGGTCTCTTTGCGGTCTCTCCTGCCTCGAGAGACCGTGTTTTTACGCTGTCTCTGGGCAAGAGTAGAGACCGCATTTCTCTCTCTCTTCCTGACTTGAGAGACCGCATTATTGTGCAGTCTCTCAAGTCAGGAGAGACCGCATTTTTACGCGGTCTCTCCTAGCTCGAGAGACCGTGTTTTTACGCGGTCTTTGGGCAAGAGGAGAGACCGCTTAAAAACGCGGTCTCTCGAGTCAGGAGAGACCGCGTTTTTTCGCGGTCTCTCCTGACTCCACAGACCGCATTTTTACTCGGAGAGACTGCATTTTATGCGGTCAGTACCTTTTTTTCATAGTTTTAGTGTGTAGTTTTAGTGTGAGACACGTGTCTGCCATCAACTTAGTAACGGAAAAAGTTACCGCGATGTGAGATTTGTTATTTTCGCATACTCTAATGGTAAACTTGTTAAAAAAATACCATAGTGATTGACTTGTCATTAAGCTCAAACCACGGTGGTTGATTTGTCATTTACCCTGTACTTAATTTAACATTTCCAATATAGGCGAGCAGGAAGCTGGGAAGGTCCAATTAGACAGAGACACCCGTAAGGCCGGGTAACCTGGAAGATTGTAAAGTTGTCAAAATGTTATTGGCTTGGACATATTTGGATAAAATCCATCATTAGGTATTATTGCCTCCACGCGTAAGCAAGTCAAATGAACGGCTGATATTGTATCCACGTAGGCTCTTAACTTAGGTCCTATATTGGACTGTGGGTTGTATTTCTATTTCCTCCTTAGCCCGCAAGCTTCGGCCCGAACCCCTATCCTTAAACCCAAAACCCAAACTGAGGTTTAAGCCGCCATGTTTTCTCTCTTCTCCCTTTCATGATTCTCTCTCTGAAAGCACAAACGCGGGGGAGAGGGGGAGAGAGAGAGAGAGAGAGAGGCTTTGTCTAAATCATGTCCGCAAAGTGGCGAGCTCTGCAGCACCGCCACCGTTATACTTACAATGCTGTGATTTTTCCTCAGTCCTACATCGATTCTTTGAATTCAGTTCAACTTCAGGATCAAGCTTGTGGGAAATTTTTTACTGAATTGGCGGAGTTGGTGTCGTTGAACTCTATTTATGCTCAAGTGAACCATGTAAAGAAGGTCGTTTCAGCTTTCAGCGCCTTGTCCGGTATTGCGGACGAGGATTTGATCTCCGTAGCCTCGAAGCTGTACTTGGAGGTTTTATTTTGTGAGAATTCTCTTCCTCTGCACCGGACGCTCGTCTCAGGTTTGCTTAAAATCAGAAATTTCCACTCAGAAATCGGGGCTTGTTTTAGAAAGCTCTGCCAAGACTATGGTGTTGTTCAACATGGGAAAGGAAAACGATTCTGTGTGTGTAGAGTGGCTTTATCGATTATGGGTATGCCTAAGTTGGGTTATTTAGTAGATGTTGTTGAAGAATGTTCTATTTTGGTTGCAAGGGATGTAGTTTTTAGTTTGAATTCCGTGGTTTTAGAGACAAATGAGTGGGCGAGGCCTTCTCCAATTGTCATGGAGCAATGCCAAGAGTCTTTATCGTGCTTATATTACTTGCTTCAGCGATTTCCAAAAATTTTTCAGGATTCTAAAAGTTCTGGGAATAGTTTGATCGAGCAAGATTCAAATGTACTAGAGGTCGTTTTTCCAGTTCTTTTGAGTGTTCTAAAGTCATCCGCTTTTTCCAGGGATTGTTACGTTGCAGCAGGAGTGAGCTTTTGTGCCGCACTTCAAGTTTGTCTCAGTTCCCTGGACCTAGGTCTAGTTGTTATTGAAGGCATGTTTTGCCAAACTATAAATAGTTCACTTACAAACTTCAATAGTAGGCTTTGTGATATAGTTGCGAAGGTTCCTTACAAAGGCAATTTATGCTCTGAAATATGCGATTTTTCTTCGTTGAGTAGACTTTGTCTGATCAGAGGTATTCTGACTACAATTTCAAGAGCAGTACTAAATTTTCAGCATGTTGTGTTGGGTAGCGATAACTCTGTCAAGACAATACTCTATGATGGAATTTTGCCTGAGCTTTGTAACTACTGTGAGAACCCTACTGATAGTCATTTTAACTTTCATTCATTAACTGTAATGCAGATTTGTTTGCAGCAGATTAAAACGTGTATGCAGGCTAATCTAAGCGATCCATCCAGCAGTTATGATCCACTTCCTGAGGAGATGGGGGGTCGAATATTGAGAATTATATGGAATAACTTGGAGGACCCTCTAAGTCAAACTGTCAAGCAAGTTCATCTCATTTTTGACCTCTTTTTAGACATCCAATCTACTCTTTATTGGTCGGAGGGAAAGAAAATAAAGACATTCTTGCAAAAGATTGCTTTGGATCTTCTTCGTTTGGGTCCTCGTTGTAAGGGGAGGTATGTTCCTTTAGCTTCATTAACCAAGAGATTGGGGGCAAAGGGTATATTATGTATGAACTCTGAGCTACTCTTTGAAACAATGCAAGCATACATCGATGATGATGTTTGCTGTGCTGCGACATCTTTCTTAAAATGTTTTCTTGAACATTTGCGCGATGAGTGCTGGAGCAGCGATGGGATTGAAAATGGATATGCAGTTTATAGAGGATATTGTTTGCCCCCCATTTTGTATGGACTTGGTTCTGGAGTTTCTAAACTCCGGTCAAATTTGAACACCTATGCCCTTCCGGTTTTACTTGAAATCGATTTGGATAGCATATTTCCCATGCTTGCTTTTATCTCAATTGGTCCAAAGGGTGTTGAAAATGAATTACTGCATTCTGAGTTCAATCTGGAAAGGATGGAACTGAGAATTGAACAGAAAGTAGCCATTTTAGTTTCATTGCTTAAGGTTTCACGTTTCTTGGCTTTAATGGAAGGAGATGTTGACTGGTCGGAGGATCATACCATAAAGCATAAAAATAGTGTTACAGAAGCAGCATGCCTTAGATATGCTAGAGTTTGCATCAAGGGGGTAGAAGTGGAAATCCTTGTTGAGTGGCTTGTGATGGCACTGTCCCATGTCGATGAGTCATTGCGTGTGGATGCTGCTGAGACTCTTTTCTTAAACCCCAAAACCTCTAGTTTGCCTTCCCATTTAGAGCTCACTTTATTGAAGGAAGCAGTTCCATTGAATATGAGGTGTTGCTCTACAGCATTCCAAATGAAGTGGAATAGCTTATTTAGAAAGTTCTTTTCTCGTGTTCGGACTGCTTTGGAGAGACAACTCAAGCAGGGTAACTGGAGACCTCTCTCTTTCAGTGAAAGTCATGAAGAAAGTCTACCAATTAAAAGTGAGGAAACTTTAGATAGTAGGGCAAATGATCTTTTTCTTTTTATGAGGTGGCTAGGTGGCTTTCTATTTTTGTCTTGCTATCCTTCTGCACCTTATAAGAGGAAAATTATGTCAATGGAACTCATTCTGATAATGTTTAGTGTTTGGCCAGACATGCCTTCTTTTCAAGAAGATTTTGGTTCCTTTTCTCCTGAGACTTATCTATGTCCTTATAATAAAGGAATTGCTTCACCTGATTTAACTTTGTTGTTAGTTGGATCGATAGTGGATAGTTGGGATAGACTGAGAGAGAACTCTGTTCGAATATTGCTACACTTTCCTACACCGCTTCCTGGCATTTCTAATGAAGCCATGGTCTGTAAATTAGTGACCTGGGCCAAAATATTAGTCTGCAGTCAACGCGTGAGAGAAAGTGATGCTGGAGCTTTGACTTTACGGCTTATATTTAGAAAGTATGTCTTGAAGCTAGGCTGGATGGTCGGAGCTTCAGTTAATGTAGTTTGTTTTCCTTCACACTCTGCAATGGCTAACGAGAGTGATGACATTCATAAATGTAAGCAACCTATGCTAGAGTACTTAAAATCGCTGGTTGATTGGTTAGAGGTTTCCGTAGAAAAGGGAGAGAAGGATCTATCTGAAGCATGCAACAACAGCTTTGTTCATGGTGTTTTGCTCACTTTGCGCTATACATTTGAGGAAATAGATTGGAATTCTAATGTAATTCTGTCTTCTATCTCTGAGATGAGAAATTTATTAGAAAAACTTTTGGAACTGGTGATGCGAATAACTTCACTGGCTCTTTGGGTGGTTTCTGCAGATGCATTGTATCTCGAGGACGACACAGATGATATAATCGATGGTGATAACTTTTCAATGGGTATACCGAATGGGGTTGAGCTATGTAACTCTTCACCAGAACTTGACGAAAAAAGGTCCAACCTTGTATGTGATATGAGAGCATCAGAACAAATTGTGATGGTTGGTTGTTGGCTCGCCATGAAAGAGGTGTATATAAGCTTTTTTTAATGTCATTTTCACCTAATACTATGGTCAAGAAATTAAATTTTCCATCTGTTGATCAACGAGTTTTACGATGCTTAAGAAACTCACACTGTCCATCTCAGGTTAGTTTGCTTCTGGGAACAATCACAAGGAAGATTCCTCTGCCCAATGCAAGTTTTTCAGATGCATTAGGCTCTGGAGACATCTTTTCTGATGCTTTAAAGAACAACGAAGTCCTTGATTTGAAACAGCTTCAAACAATTGGTAGCCACTTCTTGGATGTTCTTCTCAAAATGAAGCATAATGGAGCAATTGATAAGACAAGAGCGGGATTCACTGCACTTTGCAACCGTTTACTTTGCTCGAACGATCCAAGGTTTGTTTTTTCTCTTGGCTTGTGGCTTAAGCGTTTTGATCTTTATATTTCATGTCAACTGACCATACAGTCTTTGGTCTCTCATTTCAAACATTTTGGTCTTGTGCCTTTTATTCTTAGAAAGCCTTAGGCTAATGGAAAATCTAGATTATTAAGCTAAATGTAAATTGAAAAGGGAACTATATCTATTCATCCTTCATCTTTTTATTCTTGAATGACATTGAAAGGCTGACTACTGTACCCTTCTTTAGACTTTGTAGATTAACGGAATCTTGGATGGAGCAACTTATGGAAAGAACAGTTGCGAAGGGACAAATAGTTGATGACTTGTTGAGGAGAAGCGCTGGCATTCCAGCTGCGTTTACAGCTCTATTTCTATCAGAGCCTGAAGGTGCTCCAAAGAAACTTCTACCATGGGCCCTAAGATGGCTTATAGATGTAGCCAAGAGGTCAATGCTTGACTCAGTCGAGACTGATAACAGAAATGGTGACCTGGGCGAGACAGAATCAGAAAGTGCTAACCAATATCCCAAGTCTTCGCTGCCCCTTGAGATGAATACAAATGAGAAAGCCTCGAAAATCCGTGATGAGGGTGTCGTTCCAACTGTTCATGCTTTCAATGTTCTTAGAGCTGCTTTTAATGACACAAACCTGGCTGCTGATACATCAGGTTTCTCGGCTGAGGCTTTAATTGTTTCAATTTCTGCTTTTTCCTCGACTTACTGGGAGGTCCGAAACGGTGCTTGTCTGGCCTACACAGCCTTGGTTCGTAGGATGATAGGATTTCTTAATGTTCAGAAAAGAGAATCAGCTCGACGTGCATTGTCTGGTCTTGAATTTTTTCATAGGTAATATTTCTACTACTATTTTATCCTCATCCAACCATCTATTTTCTATTTACTTTAGCCAATTATCCATGATTAATTATAATAATGTTTTAATTTTTGTAGGTACCCATCATTGCATTTATTTTTGTTCAATGAATTGAAGGTGGCTACTGTGCTACTAGAGGATGGTTCCTCCATAGGTCAACAATTCAACTTGAAAAGTATTGTTCACCCAAGCTTGTGCCCTGTGTTGATCCTTTTATCTCGGCTTAAGCCTTCAACAATTGCAAGCGAGAGTAATGATGAACTCGACCCTTTCCTCCTCATGCCATTCATCAGGAGATGCTCAACACAAAGCAATCTTCGAGTTCGCCTACTGGCTTCTAGAGCTTTAACAGGCTTGGTGTCTAATGAGAAACTACCTTCAGTACTTCTCAAAATAGCCTCTGAGTTGCCTAGTGATGATGCCCATCTAACAACTGGAAATTCTTTTAATTGGATGCATGGAACTCTATTGCAGTTGCATTCCCTGCTGGATACAAATTGTAGGAATCTGGCTGATTTCTTAAAGAAAGATCATATGCTCACCGACTTGCTTCAAGTTTTGTTGAAGTGTACGTGGATTGCTAACCCAAAACAGTGCCCTTGTCCTGTCCTTAATGCTTCTTTCATACAAATGCTGGATCACATGCTCAGTATTGCACGAACTTGCCCCGAAAGTAAGAGTTTTATGATTATTCGCGATCTAGTTCTAAAGTTGACTACTAAAAGCCTTAATTTTGAAGCCTCCTCTGGCCTGCTGGTTGTTGATCCAACTATTACTGATCTGCGAAAACAAGCAGCTATTTCTTATTTTAATTGTGTGTTTCAACGAAGCAAAGAGGAAGCGGATGAGATTCCTAAGTTTCCTCCGACTTCTCTGCTTAACAAACAATCATCGGAGACTCCAGTTACGGATCATCCTTCTTCAGGGCTGCAGGAGAGGCTAATTAGCTCATTGCAAGATTTGTCATATGAAGTTCGACTTGTGATGCTAAAATGGTTGCTAAATTTCTTGAAATCGACAAAATCTGATCACAACTCGTCTGTTCATGAGATTATGACTATCCAGAAATGGTGCGAAACTGATCTCCAGGTGACATTAACAAGGCTCTTAACTTCGGAGACAAATCACAGATGTGTGCATTACATTTTGAGGATTATTTTCACGTGGAATTTGTTGCAGTTTCAAAATTTTGACAGAAAGAAGTGCTCCAACATAGTTTTTGTTGGTCAGATGGACATTGACTTGGTGTTTCACTTCTGGAATCAGTTGGTTTCCTTAAATGATCGAGCCAGACATTCGAAAACTAGGGAGACAATTATATGCTGCATGGGAGTGTGCATGAAGCGGATTGTCGGATTGTTTTCAAAATCTATCCTTTGTCGCACGGGAAAGATGATATCGGCAGAATATACCAGTTTGGATCAAATAGAAAGACTATATGCTTATATGGGTCAGTATGCTGATTTAGTCAAAAGAAATAGCAAATCTACTGAGCCAGTAACCATGCGTAAGGCGGCAGCAGAATCTATTATCGTGTCGGGTTTGCTTGAAGAAGCTGAGATTATCAGTTCTTCTGTGTCCAATAACAAGATCCCTTCGAAGACTTCTCAATCTCATCTTGAACCGATCGAGATGGTAAATACATATGCCCATCTTTTACTAGACATGTGGTTCACATGTCTGAGGCTGTTGGAGGACGAGGACGATGAAATTAGGCAAAAGCTTGCCATGGACGTCCAAAAGCATTTTGTCTCGAAAAGCTCTTCCGGAAGCGCTCACATCCCGTTCCAAGTGGAGAAAGTGATGGCATCGAGTTTTGATCATTTATCTTCTATATTTGGTCATTGGATAGAATATTTCGATTATCTCTCCGATTGGGTCTTGAAAGGAGCGAACTTTGCGATATCGCAAGGGGATCTTGTGCGGCGGGTTTTTGACAAGGAGATCGATAACCATCACGAAGAGAGATTGCTAGTCCTTCAGATTTGTTGTTGCCATTTGGAGAAGATATTGAAAACTCACATGGTTGATTTAGGGGATGGGGAGTGGTTCAAAGATTATGTAAACAACTGGAGAATGAGATTTTGCAGGAAGTTGATTTCATTTGCAGAAGAGTATGTCTGCAAAAATGGAGAAGTTGATTGGATAGGTGGAGTTGGCAATCACAAGGATGCATTTCTTCCAATCTATGCAAATTTGCTTGGATTTTATGCCCTGTCTTGCAGCATTTTTGATGAAAACACACAGGATTTGCCTCTCCCACCTGAGCTTGTTGAGGTTGGTAGTGTTATTAGTCCTTTCCTCACCAACCCTCATATTTTTAACCTCTACTTGTTAGTACTGCAAAACCACGAGAAGATAGGTGCCATCGATGCGAGACGCTCGGTGTCCAGATCAATCGGAAAAGACACTTTTTGGGAGGATTTTAGTCCATACTTTCTTATCAGATGAGATTTTAATGCATGATTAAAAAACAATTTATTCGAGATTTTAAATTATAATGGCTCTGAGAGATTTTAGACAATGTAATACAGCATACTATGTACAATACTTTTGAGAATGTTGATGGATGGATTTTTTGTAAACATTTACCAAATTTAAATTTCCTTAATCACTTTTAATTATGCCAGCCCAACCTTTGAAGTCGTATGGTCCATGTGAAGATTCGGTCTATATCAATGAGGGTGTATAATCTTATATTACTTGTGAAGTGAAAAATATATGGTTTATAAGATTCTCCTCTCTACCTAGAAAATAAAACTATGCGGACTTTAATTCAAAGTAGCCAATATTGTACTGAGAGGATTTGAGGACGTTACAAATGGTATCAGAGCCAAAACCCAATCGGATGTGTGGCTGACAAAAACATCGGGTCTCCAATGAGAGCAGATTATGACAGCCCACTCTGTGAAAGCCAAGATGACTCATGTGAAAGTCCGCCTTATATCAATTGGGGTGCACAATCGTACATTGTTTGAGATAATGAAAAATACATGGTTTATAAGTAAGATTTCTCCTTCCTACCTAGTATAATGCATTTTGGGGGCCAACCCCAAGAATCATGCAGACTTCGACCCAAAGTAAATAATATTGTACTGAGAGAAACGGAGGATATTACATTTATATACCAAACAAACACCTGATTTTTATCATAATTAAATATCTGAACATCACAATTAATAATAATCATTGATAAAACTTCTTCAAGAGCTGTAATTGGGTCTCCATTATATTCTTTACCCTAGTTCTTGACTTCAGAGATGATGAACAAAACATTAATCTTCACAATACAATCGCTAAATGAGAAGATGAAGATGCAGGCATGAACAGAAGCCTGCTTTACAGGAATTGATAAAATAAAACAATTCTCCAGGATCCCATTAATATAAAAATATGCAGATAACCAATAAATTAGGTGAACCTAGGATCTGTTGTTATCTATCATCAACGAGTTCAAAAATATATATATCTGTAATCCATAAATGTTAAGTATGAAATTTCCATCGATTCTAGGAAGACAGTAGAAGAACAGTTTTACGTAGTTTCGACGATTTCTGGTTGGAGTTTATTTTACTCATCTTCGTCGCCATCTTCTTCTTCTTCGTCATCTCCGTTTTCCTGCATCGAGTTATGTGAAGTCAAGGAACCATACCTCTACTTAATAGCTTAGCATAAGGATAAAAAAACTACAGAGTAAATCAAGTTTATTTCTATGATCTAATCCTCAAAGGTGAATGATTCTACCTTTGCTTGTTATGCCCTCAACCACAACAAAAAATTTAATCTTTAAAATCTCGATAAACGAGAGATCAAAGTTGAAAACCAAGCAAACATAAAAACAAAAATGGTAACAAAATTTGAGGTATAGCAAATGTAAATTGTCAGCTGGTAGAAGAAAAGTGAGTTGACTGGAGGAGCGCATTAATCCGAATTAAGTTGTGAGAATTCATTTGTTGTTATATGTTATTAAAGCACGCGAAAACAATGCAACTTTAATTTAACTACCTCTTCGTCGTCTGAGTCTTCTTCATCAGCTTCCTGTACCAAAACAGAACAAAATAATATGAGTCATCCCTGAATCTACAGAAACAAAAAAATTATAGCTAAATTATAACGTCTCTAATCCTCCCAGTACAATATTATCCGTTTTGGGCCAAAACTGCACGATTTTGTTTTTGGGGTTAACCCAAAACATGTTGTACTAGGGAAGAAGGAGAACCCTATTTATAAACCATGCATTTTCCACCGTTCCAACCAATGTGGAATTGTACACCCTCTTTGGTACGGGCCGAACCCACACTTGGATCATCCTTATCTTTACAGAACGATCTGCCACATAAATATTGAACAATGGAGAATCTTACATTGTTGAAGTACTTTAGAGGATTGGGCCATAGATCTTCCTTGATTATCTCTGCAACCTGCAATTTCAATTAATAACAATAGCAAATACAATGAGATAATATGAGGATTACATTGAGAATTAATTAAATATACCATAGATGCATTGATCGCGTGTCAAATTACGTTGGCGTGATAATAGTTTTACCTCATCATGAAGCTCCGACATATCTTTTTGTCCGGTTTCGCCAAACCAGCTAAAGAAGCTGCAGTAATCAAACATTTGATTAGCAAGTATGACAACAAATCATGACTTCTCTTCATCAAAAAACATATCAGATCAAAGTATGAACTCAAAACAATAGATCCTGATTTCTGCTAGGAAAAACATATTCTCCTACAGTCCCTCAATTTGTTATTCCTCAATAATATTTAAGCTAGCCACTAATAATAGCTACCGACATCGAAGGCAAAAGGACATTAAAAGTGCACCTCTCCTCCGCCAGCATCCGTTTATTTCCTTTTCTTCCATGACTTACTCCATTAGAAGCACCCTTCAGAAGATATACCACAAAAGTTTAAAATAAAACACAAAAACGATAAGTATTTGTCGCGTAGAACTATCACCATTCCCATTCCCTCCTTCCACTTGATTTCTGTTCCAGTGATCTTAGTTGTACCCTCGTCAAAGAATGTGAAGGTTTTTGATAGCTTTGCATCTTCAAAATAAGGATTTTCTTTGAAGTTCTGAAAATCAAGGGTGCATAAAGAATTTGCAAAGATATTAGCATTCTGAAAGAACTATCCATCTGAAATGAAGATGTAATAAATGAATCAATAAATTTTCAAAGATCAACCGGGAAATGTCAGAGCAGAAAGCTTACAAAGGTGATGGAATATCCCAGTTTTACATCTTTAAAATCTTCCACATCTAGAGAATCTAAATACTTGAAGATCTATGCCAAGAACAAGGAAGAACAAATTTGGAAGTTAATAGAGCATTATTACAATCAGCAAGAAAAGAACATACTAAGAACTATAAACAGAATTATGTGACATAATGTTTAGATCTATCAAAATTAACTATATAAATTCCAGGAACCAAACCTTCTGGTCTTCTTCAGTCAAAAGATCACAAAGAGCTGGATGACTCAAGAACTGCATCAAACGACAAGGCACAAATCATACTTCATGGATATCAAGAGCAAGAGAGAGGAAGGAACCAGAGAGAGAGAGAGAGAGAAAAGACTGATAGTTGGTATTTAAAAGACATTGATGAGGATCACTTACAGCAGTTAACCAGAAGTTTGGTATAGTCTTGATAATGTCATTCCGTTTGACGTAGACAGGCCTGCGTATCTCATTATATTTCTGCTCAACTTCCAAAACTTTGTCACTGGCTTCTTCATTAACCTGTTGGGTGCCAGATGAAGTAAGTAAATTTACATTAAGTAGTATAACCTCTTATGAAAACTACAACACGTTGCTGATAAAAGGTTACACATATTGTTTAAAGGATATAACACAATAGAGGAACATAGACTCTGCATAGTTCTAACATTTGGGCATCCTGAAACAGGAAATGGTAACAGAGAACGAGATCAATGCCCCAAACACGTCTCCATTATCATGAATATTGAACATTTTAATAGATTTTTTATGTGACAGTCTAAACAGAACATATCAATGATCAAACTCATCAATCATAAATATATCATAACCCAAATAAACGCCAGTATCGAACTCAATTTCTTTCTGCCCTTCTTCGTCGGAAATTGTGAGCACGCATACAAAACAGTAATGTTTAAAGTACAAGAAAACTCAGACAACAACGTTTACCAGCTAAATGATCTAAAACTGACCAAACTGCGAGCTCTAACTTCCTCGGTAAACTTGTGAAACAACGATAGTTAATAAAAATGCATAAGAAAGAGTCAATGTTCAAGCCCAAAAAACATTCAAAACTACACTACGTAACAACTTGAGAAATACTTCAGCGACCGCAAATTCATAGAGAAAGTAAAGGGCAAGAGGAAAACAACCTTCTCAAGCTCATCTTGAACCTCCTGCAACTTCTCAATGGAGAGAACAAGCTCACCATCAATGTGATCAAATTCTTCGTCCTCAACTCTATCGACGACCTTGGACTTCTTCCCCTTATCTGCCACCATTTTTTGTTGTGGCAGAAGGAACCCTACCTTTGCTTGAAAAAGATATGATTTTCCAAGCAAGAACTGCTGGAGAGAGATGGAGGTTTTTGGGTCTCGGAAACAGCAATCGGCTAAGTTGTAGTTCCGAAGTGGAGGGGTGTTTGCCTAGTATTTATGCGACGAACTTCTGGTTTTTTAAGTACATTCTCCTGAACTGGATGTCCTCCATCTCAATCCTTTTCTTAGGGTTTATGATATTAGTTTAACCAATCATTTTAATTTATTCTTTGTACTTTTAATTTATTTAATTATTTTTTTGTTTTCTTAGGTTTTTGTCTAAACACTTTTTTTATTTGATTTAATTAAAAATATATATAAATTAACAAATCAACCCCTAATTTTTTAGTTAGTGAAAGATTAACATTAAATAATTTTTACTAACAAATAAAATATTTATCATCACGTTTTCTATTAAAAAAATTTTTTTTTTTAAGAGTGAAAAACATGTTGATATTGCAGAAAATAATTTTTTTTCCACACTAGAAAACATATTTTCTGTACCAAAAATATATTTTTCGCAAAATATTAATTAAATTAATAATTAATTTTAAAAATATTCATTTAGGGAACATGACAAACCAACTATTATCCTTTGCTATTAGTGACAAAACAACCATCATCCTTTTTTCGCTAACAACTTAATCACTGGACTATGAAAAAACGTCGCGGCAACCATCGTTGTTATGTTTACCGTTAATGTCCATCGACGACCTCGCAGTAACGTTTCCCGACAACATTATCTTCGTAGTCATCTTCGCAATCACATTTCCCAGCGACATTACTGGTGAACTTTTGATTCTGATTATGATTTCGTCGACGGCCATTGACGGTAACCAAGAAGATGATATCGGGAAGCTCCAGCATAGTTCGATCCACAATTTTCACATTTTTAGTTTTCTGATCATCTTCTCGTCGTCGAAAGCAGTTTTCATTGCCGTCGTCGTCATCTAGTATCTCAATTTTGCCGCGGATCATCCTCAGACCTCGGCGGTCTGGGAAAGACCGCCGCAGTCTAAGGATGATCCGCCACGATCTGAGGATGATCTTCCACTGATCATTTTGCGTCGGTTTGCCTATATAAGAATCGACTATACGCTCCGACGAGTATCATGAAATATGAAATCATCGGCGAACTAAGTTCAATGAATTATAAGGAATTTTGTTTTATGTTCGAGGGGCATCCTTCGCGATTATAGGCAGATTTAACGTTCAGAGAAGTCTGGAGAACATACAACGGACGTCCATCGTCCAAAGACAGACGTCCGTTGCAGCCTGAACGATATAGTCTTAAGTCAAGAGACGTCTGTTGTGAGACTAGGGACGTCCATCATCGCCATTTGTAAAATGAAAAACTCCATCCTAGCCGTCCATTCCGATCAAGGGACATCTGTTCTCGATCCAACGACCATGAACCATTGTTCCAATGGGCACGACGGACATCCCCCGATAATTGATGTAACGTTCAGAGAAGTCTAGCGAACATACAACGGACGTCCATTGGCCAAAGACGGACGTCCGTTGTAGCCTGAACGACATAGTCTTAAGTCTATGAACGTCTATTGTGAGACTAGGGACGTCCGTCATAGCCATTTGGAAAATGACAAACTCCATCTTAGTCGTTCATTCCGATCGAGGGACGTCCACTCTCGATCAAACGGCCATGAACCATCGTTCCAACAAGCACGACGAACGTCCCCCGATAATTGATGTCCTTCGTCAGTCTGTTGAATTATTGTTCGTCAGTTCTTGGCTAACGAATTTTGACGGACTTCTCTCGTTGTTGTTGCCTTGGACGTCTTTGTTCGACGGTCCTTGGGCAACGAATTTTGACGAACGTCACCTGTTGTTGATGCCTTGGACGTCTCCTTTCGTCGTTATCAAGCCTCCGCAGTTCGTCGTTATCAAGCCTCCGCGATTCGTCGTCATCAAATCTCTGCGGTTCATCGTTAAGCCGTCGCAGTTCGGCATCATTAACAATAAACGTAACATTGATGGTTGCTGCGACATTTTTTTATAGTTCAGTAGTTAAGTTATTAGTGAAAAAAAAATGATAGTTGTTTTGTCACTAACAATGGTTGTTTGGTTATTTTCCCATTCATTTAATTTGATAATTAATTATTATATTAATTAATAAATATTTAATTATAAGGTAAAATTAATTACCTATTCATTTCAAAATCATCCTTTTGTTTCGTAAGCTAAGTGCAAGCTCTTACTGTTAGAAATTTGGTATTTAGTGGTGATTTCCTAATTTCATATACCTAAATTATTTCCTTTTTTTTCAGATTTTTTTCCCAAAAAGAATAATTTGATAATTAATTTCATCTTATAATTAATTACTTAATTAGAGATGAGTATCTCAAAAAATTAATTACTAATTTAATTAATATTTTACAAAAAAAATAAGTTTTCACTTCAAAATATATATTTTCTGGTGTGAAACACATATTTTTTACTGCAAAATATACATTTTCCACTACAAATAAAAAATATATATTTTTTAACGAAAAATATTATAGCAATATTTTACTTGTTAGCAAAAATTATTTAATATTTATCTTATCACAAATCTCATAGTTCGGTAGTTGTTTTTTTAATTTTCTAAAAAAATATCATATCAAAGTTTTTTTAATTAACATCAATTATTCAATTTATTTATTTTTTCCCAAAAAATGATTTTTTCGGGAAAAAATCATTGCATTTAAATCACCAAACAAAAGATGAAAGCATAGATTATTTGAAAAGTAAAACATATTTTATATTAGTAAAAGTAAGAAATAAAGTCCTAAATTTAATGTGTTGTATAGTTATTAATTACATATTACTATAAAATTAACGACAAACTTTGTGACAATTTTTTAAAAATTATACCCAATTTGGATAAATTAAAAACTCACTGTGACAGGTTATCTGTCTCAAGCATTACTCAATTTGAAATTAATATAGTTTAATTTTTATTATTTCATAAAAAATAAAAAATTCATGATAATTTCCTAGTCCAAGTAAGCCCACATTGATGTAGCTAATGCAAAGCTGGATTGGCTTTATAGAGCATGGGTTCCAGGATCATTGGCCGGTCAATTGATCGAGCCAATCTCGGCTCTCAACTGCTATCTGTCTCAATGTCTCAAATGCTATGCCCCTAACCCAATTCTAGAAATACAAAAAAAAAAAACACAAACAAACAAACTTGCAAGATCTCGTGTCAATCCACAAGTTCTCCAAACATCGCATACCCTTCTTTCTTACTCTAAGAGGCCAGCAATTATAGGAGTGTAAAGATTCAAAACGAGGGCACTCACTACTCTAGAGGTGCCCAATTTTGACTCCTACTCGAGATGATGACTTGGACGACGCTTTCAAGAATGCATAAGCACCATTCAATTTTCTTACCTTCTTCTCTCCAATCCATCAAACATTCGATGATCTACAAATTCGACAAGGTTCCCACTTTACCTCCCCAGTAATCCATCACTTTCCTCTCGAGTGTTCTTTCACTTTCTCAAATTTGGAATGGATACCAAACTAGATCGCCATCACGATTTGATAATCATAAAACTATATACCATCTCCTAAGCAGTTGAAGCACAGATTATAGACAGAAATTTTTGCATAAGCTAGCTAATGATAAAGACACACTCATCAGAACCGTGAAGATATAGCAGATATCATTAAATCCACGTCAAAAAGTTTTCATACCCATGATTATAGTAATTGAGAAAATGCTTTTGCTTGTCACTCATTCTAGCTTTTAGATGATTGCCTTTCCTTTGCCTTCTGTATCTTCAAAACCTTTTTCACAATTTTTTGCTCCTCGACCAGAAACGCTCTTATGATCCTGAAACAATGCAAGCCGATCATTAAAGCATACTTAATCAATCAGTTTAACGGAAAAGATTACGAAAGTAATTCCAAAAAGTATCTATAAGCATACCTTTCCCTGACAGCACTTCCAGATAATACACCACCATATGCCCGATTCACAGTTCTACGATTCCTAGATAATCTAGACCGCTTATACTCAGCAGGCCTCAGGTGGGGAATCTATCAACAAAAACCAAAAATATCACAACTGTTGGTAAAGTGCTGCAGCAGCTACTGTATACAAACTTTAACTTAAAGTTCACCAAAATTCTTCTTCAATTTTTGCTAAGAAATAACAATATGGTCAAAAAAGGTTATACAATGTTCAAATGTACAATTGCACGCATATAATATCATCTATCATTGTGACTCCTACTCACAAAATACTGGCTGAGCCTAGATATCTGTTTGGTCCATTGACTTGAACATAAAGTAAAATTTTAATATGATTCCAGAATTATTCTGCTGTAGTTATTAAAACCTTAAGCACGTTTAGAAGACAATTCTTTTACAAGTATTCATTATTAGATCTCAAGTTATGCAGCAAAAAAAGACTGTAAAATAAACACTACCACTTAGGGGTGGGCAAATCGTGTTCGGTTCCGGTTCCGGGCCTTTTGGAACCGACCGTTCGGTTCTCGGTTCCGAGGGCAAGGAACGGGACCCGGAACCGCCCGAAACTGGAACCGGAACCAGAACCGAGTTCGGTTCCGGTTCCAGAACCAGTCGGTTCCAGTTCCCATGTGTCCAACTTCCAGCGATGGTCCTCTTTTTGGGAGCAAGGTTTTGGACAATGAAAATGACCTTCACTTCCTAAACAGATTCATCAGAATTGAAATTTGTAAACCCAAATCACTCGCCCACCCTAAAACAAATTCATTACCTTCACAAATGAATCACAATTCACAGATGAAAAAAGAGTTCATAAATCAGAAATCAAAATATATCCAAATTAGGGTAGCAATCACTCGGTCTCAAACCTCTGTTGAAGATTTCACAATCGCCTTCGCATTAGCAGCTTTGCAAAACACATTAACAACTCGTCGTCTCAGCTTCGCAGTAGCAGTCGTAGCTTCGCAAATTGAAGTCGACTTCTCAATTCCAGACTTCCACACCCTAAACACTCGGAATCAGGGGAGTAATCTTGGTCTCGGTCCAAATGCAATCATCGTTGCCTTCACAAGCTTCGCAGATCGCAGATTGCAGTCGCACAACGTCTCGCAGCTTCGTAGCCCTAGTCGCAGTCTCGCGGCGAGACTCTCGCCTTCAAATCGCAAATTGCAAATCGCAGAGCCACAGAGGAGATCTAGATCTCAGTTCCAAGCTTCCTAGGGTTGCCCAACGTTTTAAACTCCTTCAATTATCGGTTCCTCGGTTCTTGGCTTAAGGAACCAAGAACCGAATCGAGATCATATAAAAGAACCGAAATCGAAATAAATTGAAATGGGTGGAACCGAGAACCGGAACCGACCCAGAACCGAGTCTCGGTTCCGGGTCGGTTCTCGATTCTGGTCGGTTCCTGCCCAGTCCTACTACCACTAGTGCCCAGGAGAGAGATGTTTTAAGATCTCTCATTTTAAAACCTGCTTTATTCTTTAATTTGTCCAGCATAACGGTGATACATAACGATCAACTGCATACATAGCTGATAACCACTCGTATTGTGCACAAATACCTTAATTCATGTTGAAATGTACAACAATTCAGTTGATATTCCTTTTTTCTAAAGAAACACTTTTTCTTCTCAAAATTATCTAAAAATATGCATGCCTATACTTCTTTTTATTGTTATAGGCTTAATATAAAACCCAAAAAAAAAAAAAGGAAATACTTTGGGTATATGAAATCAGGAAATGACCACTAAATACCAAATTTCTAACAGTAAAAGGTTGCACTCAGCTTACTAAACAAAAGAAAGATTTTGAGTCAAAGGGATTGATGAGGATTTATTATGTTAAGGATAAATCTGGGGCACCAGGTTTTAAGCAACCCGGTGATGCATTATACAATTGTTTGCTTTTAAGTCATTTTTTTTTATATAAATAGAAGTACAACAGACAAATGAAACATCATAAGGTCACTTAAAACTTGATATAGAACTTGATCCATCTAGCACTAATCTTATACTAGACATGAAACCACCCAATGTCATTAGAGAAGCGAGACCATATTATAACCATAGAGCAATGATGATGACCATCTGACCTATCTTGCCCTTGATTTTCAATAGAAGATAAACACCTTGAACATGTGGATTAACAATCACTGCCATAATAAAAGGGAGCAAAAAGAAAAGATAACACTTTCTTCCTTTCCAGTCAGAAATTGAAATACTTCAATAATCAGTACTTCTATTGATTCGGGTTTATATTGGCAATTGATCATACTGAAATGCATCTGGCAATCTGACAACATAATGGTTTCTAAAAATCTTTTGCTACGAATAAAATTGTCCACACTCCATCTCAAAGCAGATAATATCAAAACACGTAACCAGAGGATATCAATCTATATTGGAGTTTATTATTACAACGAGGGCTAGTATTTCCTTCCTAAATTTAAAGTTCAACAAGCAAATGATTTCAAAATTACGACTCTAATTACCAACGACAATTACTTATTACAAAATGCACATTTCCCCCAGAACAGCTCTATTTCCGCCTGACGAAACAAATAATAAATCATAATAAAAAAAAACTTCAATTATAAAAATTGATTGAAAGTAACTCACCCCTTGGATTCTCTTCCCAGTGACGGGGCATTTGGGGCCACTTGCCCTCTTCTTGGTGGTCTGGTACACTAATTTCCCTCCTAATATTCAACACATTTCTATCATCATCATGGATGCACAATTCTTAAAATGCGAAAAAAAAAATAGGATGGTTTCAGAAAATAAGTGAAAAAGAAAGCAAATACCAGGGGTTTTGACGATTCTGTGTTGGTTAGATTTGGTGGCATAGCTGTGCCGCGTACGATATGTAAGCCGCTGAACCATCTTCTCGGAAAATCGAAAAGGCTCGCCCTCTCAGCTTGTGCAAATGTGCTCAAACTGCACTGAAGGAGATTCAGTTGTGCAGAAGAACGCGAATTTATAGCCTGTGGTAGAGTATTGAAACCCTAGATCTGACGGCTGTCTATTACTTTTTATTTTCATATAGGATATTTTCAAAAGTTAATCATATCTTTACCTCTATTTTATCTCAATTAGTATAATTAAAATAATAAATTATAAATAATTAAAATAACTTATTTATTATATCAATTAATAAATATCACACTAATTATAAATAATAAAAATAAAAAATAAATATAACATTACTCTTCTAAAAATATAATAATAAGAAATCATACTCGTAATAATTAAATTTATAACAAAATTTGAAAACTTTCCACGTAAAAAACCCCAGTGAGCGATAAGTCCACCCGACACATAGGGATGATCATGTTCCACAAGGAAATTGCTAACTCAACCATAGTCTTCCATCCATGACACAAAAATATACTCTTGTCCAACTGCATTTTGTCGTTCTTGCACTCGTTCTCGGAGATTCGTTGTTGCAAACTATTTTCAATTATGTTAGTTGTGGAAATATTACATCGAGCAATAGGCCAAGAGGATCACTTCCTATCACTTTTGATCTAAAAATTGTCATTTTTAGCTTAATTTAAACACATTGGGTACACCAACTAATTGAATTGTGACAAGACGATTGCATTTGGTTACATCAATTGGTATTCACGAAACTCGTCACTTGTTTTATAATAAAATATCTATCTCGCTCTATAAGCTTTGAGCATGAAATTAAGAAATTCTTCAAAGAAGATTCAATGGTTTAGGGGAAGCATCAATCTTATTAATCTTATGAATAATTAATTTACACTCTTAAGTTTTTTTTTTTTTTTTATTGTGACGATCATTGATTAATGTAAAATTTAAAATTAATTATAAATAATTAAAATAAGACATTAATGAACGTTCATCACGTGATTGAATGATTATAGGTAGCATATTCTTTGTTTCATATGATAAATATTAAGGGTTGTTTTCTAAAATGCAAACATTACGCTTTCTTTGCCTAGTAGATAAGTAGATTTTTTGTTAAGTGCTTTTCGAGCTATGTTTCGTGTTCAAATAAGTACAGAAGGATATTGTACTTAGTCTGCAGTAGAATCATAACGTTAAAAGTATCAATGATTACTATGTGATAACATTTGAAAAAGTTTCTTTTAATCAATTTGGTAGATCAATAAAACAACAGTGACAGCTCTAATATAATTTAAATATGCAACAATAATCTAAGGGCACATACCCAAATCGAAACCAGGCATCGAGTAGTGATCATCTCATCCGAAAATATGGTAGAATTTTTCCATGATTAGTACAAAATTAAGAAGGTGATTGTTAATTGTGATGTAAGAAGCACACTAATGTTGGGATGAAAATTGAGTCTTTTATTGGGCCAAGATAGTCTTATTTGAAGCCCATTTGTGGCTCAACATGGGCCTTGATATGAGTGTTTTACCATCCAAATCTTTTCTTTATTATTATTATTTTAAATTTTGAAAATTGAGAAGGAAAAGAGCAAAAGGCAATAATAATTAATGATGGGAGGAGGGGAGGTACCAAGAAGACCTTTTTTGATTAAATAAAGAGAAAAGGAAAGGCCCAAAGGGAGGGGTGGGTGGTTTTCATTTACTAGTACCACATGGAGGACTCCCTTAGCACATGGCCTTCCCATTTGCTTTTTATTGAACACTAGCTAATTATTTCTTTCACGACTCAACCACATGTCGATTTTTGATTCGCTATTGATAAATATCGTAACGTTGACTTAAATCCATAAATAATCACGAACCACGTCACTTGACTTAGAAGAAAGTTGTTCGATTCGTCACAATCTAAATATGAAGAGAGAACGTGATTTACACATATTAAACATAGCTTTCCATGTTGTGAGAGTAAACATTTTCTTCGTTTCTTAGCCAAATCGTGTGTTTTTTTAACAAATAAATAAATAAAACAAAGCATTTGTGGAGAAAATTGACCTAAACTTGTGGGATTTTGCAATATTTTTCGAATTTTAATTAAAATAGTAATGGCGTGACATTTACGATAAACAAACTATCAAAGTGCTTAAGCATGGTTAGTTGATTTTCCATCTAAGTGAATGTAATTACTTTAATCTCTTTAACATTGGCAATTAAAACTATATATAAATGTAAAATTTGGACCATTAGGGTTATTAATTAGACGATGCAATTAATAGCATAGAAAGTAGACCTATTATCTTCTTCCCCATACTCTACTTCGATCCTTCTAATACAAAAACCCTAAAAAATATAAAGGGAAATTAATATTTTAGACCCTATAGTTTAGAATCAGTAACACTGCAAACCCTATAGAAATTTTGTGAACAACTAAAACTTTAAATTATGGAAAAAAGAACGACGCCTACTTTGTAGTCACGTTTCCCGTCAAAGCAGCAACAACAGACGTTCTTCAACTTAAAACGGATGTCTCTTAACTAACAACGGACGTCTTTCATCCAAATTCAGATGAGCCTCGTCCCAAACGGACGTCCCTCTTTCTAGATTGAACGTCCCTCATCTCGAAACGGACGTCTCTCAACTTAAGACTACATCGTTTTGCCCATAACGGACGTCTCTAGACACTAGTCTCACAACAAATGTCTCTCGAATTAAGACTACGTCGCTCAGGATGAAATAGACATCCATTTTTGATCGAGAGACGTCCGTATTTAGGGAATGCTCTAAATCCATCATTTGGGAGATGCCCTAAATTCATCATTTGAGGGATGCCCTAAACCCATCCTCGACATCTATTCCGATCAAGGAATGAACGTCCCTTAATTTAACGAGCAGGACGAACATCCCTCGCGTGTTGTTGCTGCCTTTGACGTCTCTGTTTCACGGTCTTTGACATTAACGAAACTACGACATTAACGTCAACGGATTTTGAAGGGTAACGTAACTACGAGATTAACGTTGCTCTTTTTTCATAATTCATGATTTTAGTTGTTCACAATTTTTTTTTTAAAATTTGATTTGTCATTGATCTCAAACTATAAAGTTTGTAATGTTAATTTTTCAATAATAAATCAAAATACTATGGATAGTATATAAGTAATCAAATATTATGATAACTGGAAATTCAAGAAGCCATAGTATGAATTACTGCTGCAGGAGATAAAGATTTTCTTGGGACACAAACCAGATTCTGGGTAGACTTTTTTAATTTGGTTTAAAGTAGAGTCAGCTAAGAAACCCCATTATTCATGGTGAATTGAGTGTAAAGAGTTAAAAAGATGGAAATAAAGCAGAAAATTTGCGGAGAGCAGCTACATTCAATGTCACGCGGTTTTGTGAGGTAGAAGAAGAAGGCATTTTGGATTTGCCATGGCTGACTTTTGAGCTTTCTCTCTCTAAGATTTAATGCTTCCCCCACCCCTTTGACTCTCTTTCTATCCTTTCGCTTCTTTAAGGTCAGCGTCCTCGTCTTTCTCCTCCTCCATTAGACATCCTTTTTTTCTATTTATACACCATTGCCATAGATTCGTCTCTCTGAAGAAAATACTGAACTTTTTAGAGGGAGAAAGAGGAAGAAGAAGACCTATCTGTTGAAATTTTGGAAACGTGAGAGAAAATGGGTAGGCCTCCTTGTTGTGATAAAGAAGGTGTGAAGAAAGGACCGTGGACTCCGGCGGAAGATATTATTTTAGTCTCTTATGTTCAAGAATATGGACCTAGAAATTGGAGAGCTGTTCCAACAAATACAGGTTTTTACATAAATTTCGTAGAATTTTTTGTTATTTTTTTGAAGAAATTGTTGTTTTTGTTATCTAATGCTGTTTCATTATGGTTTTCAGGTTTGTTTAGATGTAGTAAGAGTTGCAGACTGAGATGGACTAATTATCTCAGACCAGGGATTAAAAGGGGGAGCTTTACAGATCAGGAGGAGAAGATGATCATCGGCCTTCAAGCCCTTTTGGGTAACAGGTAAATTAGTGATGCTACTTTCTCTCTCTAGATTTTACTGTCTTTAATAGTGATTTGATGTATCATTAATGTTGTCGAGAAAGATTGCATTGTTGACACTTGTCTTCGTCTGCAACTATCGAAAATTTAGGTTTTCCATTAGTTTATAGACTAATTAAGATGTTAATTACATTTGTATGAAGATTTTGCTAATGGTGCAGGTGGGCGGCCATAGCTTCGTACCTTCCTCAGAGAACAGATAACGACATTAAAAACTACTGGAACACCCACTTGAAGAAGAAGCTGCAAAAGCTTCATCTTCAAAACGGCATGGCGGAAGAAGATGGTAATCAATCTGGGGTTGTGTTTTCTGAGGCGATTTCGAGGGGACAGTGGGAGAGAAAGCTTCAAACCGACATTCACATGGCGAAACAGGCCTTGAGCGAAGCTCTTTCACCCGAGAAATCTCTATCTCTTTCTGAATATAATTCCAAACATTCCAACGGGTCTTCTCCTTCCTCCTCTATGTCCGAACCAGTCCAAGCTTTACCCTACGCGTCGAGCAGTGACAATATTGCCCGGCTGCTCAAAGACTGGATGAAGAACCCCCCGAACTCCCTTCGAACGAGCTCGTCCGTATCCCAAGACTCCCTCAACAACACCGGCGCCGGAACCGATTCAAAATTATCCGGCGACCAAGAAATCAACAATTGCGTCGATTTATCGGGAGCATTCGAACCGCTGTTCGGTTTTGAGCAGTTAGAGTCTTCGAACTCCGGTTTGTCACAGTCGATGTCGCCGGAGGGTACCCTTTTCCAAGACGAAAACAAGCCGGATTATAGCACAGCCTTGCCTTTGTCATTGCTGGAAAATTGGCTGTTTGATGAAACAGCCATTGAAGGAAAGGATTTTACCTTCTAGGATTGTGGAAAGTGTCTTCTTCCTAGATCTTAGACACTGTAAATCCTCATCATTACTATTTTTTAATCAGAATTCTCCATTGATAATCAAGATTCTCCACATTTTGTATGACCATCTCTTCTCTAAATCTTCTCCCTTGCTTTCAATCTACTTGGTCAATGCAATTAATTAATGGACAAATAGGGATGAAACCTAGTCACGTAGTTCTAGCATAAAGTGGAAAAAAAGAGAGAAATTGATGATTATTATTCATAAATTTTTCTAGAAATGCACGGACGTCAAATTTGTGAAGAAATTCACTTTTGATTCTCGCAGGTTGTAGAAAATAATAATAATAAAATAAAAAAGAAGCTCATCTTCTTTGTCATGTGAAGAAAGCATAAGCTCCTCATGAATCCAATAAACAAAATCCATGGCAAAAACAAAATAAAATATATATTTAAAATATTTATATTTACGTGCTAATGTGATAGTTCATGTGACAATACAAAAGAAGTTAAAGTTCAAATTAATTTCTAAAGAGTATCTGTCACGCTTCAAAAGGAACCCTAGACAAAATAGGAAACAATCATGTCTAAAACGAATCGAGTCGTTCGGCCCTTAAACTTAATTATTTAATAAGAAGTAGAAGACTTAAAAGAAATAAGATTTATCAGGGCTCAAACCAAATGAAATAAAACCAACGTTGTATTAGTAACATCAGAGACATTGTAAAAATATAATTTCATAATAAAATAATGTGTCAAAAAGTATAGAGGAAACAAAACTAAGTGAAGACACAATTTAACATCGTTAAACCTCACAAATAAACCCTCGAAATGAAATTGTTAACATTAAGAATAACAACACGTTGAGGCTACTTCTGCGTCGGCAAACTCCAAATCTTTCAAACTAAGTCTTGAAAAAGTGAGAGTTGTTTAGAATGAGTTGACTAAACTCAGTAGGGAAAAAAAATTTACATTTAGCTTAACTATTTTAAAAGAGTATGTGAACATGTTATAGATAAAATATTTTAATAAAATTGAGTAGAAAACAACCAGTAGGGCAAATGTCGAAAACTTTCACTATAATGTGGTACATACATAAAAATATATCACTATTGCCTAACAATAAAAGTTAAGTGAAAATGAAGTCACTCACGGATTATGAACATACCATGACATCGGCAGTAACAGAAATAAATAACGACGATACTCAAGCGATCACAATAGTCATAACGACCCTGATCAAGTTTAGGGTTTTGCGCCCAATGACATGACACATACAAATGTTTCATTACTTTAGTTAATAACAAACAATGTAGAAAATTAAATGCATACGACTGAGTTGAACAATAAATTAAGTATGCATGCTCAGAAGTAAACATATCCAATGAAAATACGTATACAACACAAAACTGACGAGCTATCAAAATAAACACGTCATTTTATATGAGAACAAGTCTCAAAATAAAAGTTTTGAAAACAATACAATGTTGGACTAAAAATAAACTTCTACCTCAAATGGGCCCGCCAACAACCGAAACCCAATCCAAACTGAGAAAATCCAATATATGCCAAGTCCAAATCCTAAGTATTGGAATCTAATGATAATAATATTACAAAATTAGTTTTGTAAATTTCTCACTTTTAATTCCAAACTTTATATTAAATAGAACGACTCACGAACGTTTGAGTCTATAGCCCAAAATAGTTTCAAAACGTGCTCTTAAAACACAAAAAAAATATTTGGGTTTAAAGTTCAAATTTGGTTCCAAACAGGGTCCGAGCCGTGACCCAAATAACAAGTCGCCGCCAAAAATTGGGCCTAAGCCACAACCCAGCCTAAGCCGCAACCCAAATAAGCCAAGTCGTGCCCAAAAACTGGGTCTGAGCCGCAGCCCAGCCTGACAGAACAACCTAAGCTGCAACCAAAAACTTCTTGAGCCACAACCCAGCATGGCAGAACTTCCTGAGCCATGATACAACATGGCAGAACTTCCTGAGCTGCTGCCCATAACTTCTTGATATGTGGCCCAACATGGCAGAACAACTTGAGTTGCGACCCAACATTTCATGAGTCGTGGCCTAATGTTGTCCTCTTCGAGGCCAGCCGTACTTTTTTCCAGATTTTCACCATTCCTTCCTACCATTTACACTAGAATATTAACTCATTATAAAAGAAACATCAAAACATGATTTTTATCCATAAAATCAATGGTTCAAACCTAAAAACCTAACCTCTGAATCAACCCCAAAGGAAATTTCTCCATCAAATTTCATAAGGCGAATTGGTTCTACGTACCTCGGTTATTCACAAATTTTCCAACAATTCCAAGTGCAACTCTAACTTGAATTCCAACTTTATTTCACTCTATCAAGTTTTCTAATTAAAATCTCAAACTTTCCCCTAAATCTTTCAAAAGAAAATGATCATTAATCCATACCATAATGAAACCTAGACATTGTTGGGAATAATATGCCCAACAAGCAAATGTGATAGAACCATTTTATAATATATGAATAAATTTATATTGATTGATATTATATTAACATTTTAGATTATATTTTATAAAATTCATAGAAAATTCCTTGGTTATTTATGCTAACTTTATATTAACATATATATTGTATATATGTGGGATAAAATATAAAGAGTAGTAACCAGAATATGTCTATGACTTATATTTGAAGTATGGAATCTTCAAATAGTTCATAGTCATAAACATAGTTTATCTCATTACGAATGTATAGTCATATCCCGACTAAATATGTAGTGACATAAGATAAATATGTTTTATATAATATGATTATATAAGACTGGACCAGATAAAATTATATTATTCTGATAATTTTCGTTAAATATAGAACAATTAATTTTATCATAATGATGGTCATATATGTATGATCTTAATTCGTTGTATTTAATAAACTCCTATTTTATTTTAATTTATTCTTTGATTTACTCAGTAAAGTTTTGTACAAGTTATGATTCGTATACCTTGTATATTGGAAGTAAATTAAAATGAATAGTTGGGAATGTTAATATTGATACAATGAAATCCATTTCTATAGATTCCCTTGTTTGTTAGTTCAAAGATCGAATAATTAGCGCACAATTCATAATCGTTATGAATTAATTATTCAATTAAGAACTAATGGTAGTCAAGGATAAAGACTCAATATGAGAAATTAACAGATTATAAACCTAGCTCTATTGCGAATCTAAATTGAGGGTTAATACATATGTAATGACTATATCAATGGATATTACTTTAAGTAAATATACTCTATAGTTTTGAAAGTGCAATTCTAAGTATTTAGTGGAATTACTTTAGAGTTAATAATTATGTTAATTAATATAAAGAGTTTATATTAATTAACAAAATATTATTGGAGCTTAAAACTATAGGTTCATCGGTCCCTTCGTCACTTTTTATCATTATTCGAATAATAGAAAAATGAACAAAGAAGATTAAATAATTAATTATAAATTAATTATTTAATACACTCAATAATAAGTTTATTATTATTTTTTCATTAGATGAAATAATTGAATTATTAATTATTCAATTATTTAAAACAAAATGACAAAAGTTGTCATAGTTAATATATTTGTTATATTTCATTAAATGAAATAATTGAATTATTGATTATTCAATTAATTAACAAATATAAAGTAACTTTTAAAAATAGTTTTTAAAATAGATTTTGTCAAATTTGAATTAATGTCAAATTTGATTTAATGTCATAACCTTTTGTTTTCCATAACATTTTTGTTATAAATGTGTTATAACTTAAATGTATCAAGTGTTGAGTTATGGTGACAAAACTTTTGATTTCCATAACATTTTTATAAATGTAATGAGGAATTTGTAGTGTTTTTCTCTAAATGCCATAATGGCCATTATGGAGAAATACCACTATAAATAGAGGTCCAACTTCATTAGATGATGGTTGGAAGAAGGTGGTGAAAAAGTTGAAGTTGTTGAAATCTTTGAGATTAAGGAATCAATTTTGAGAACAAAATTTGTGTCTTTCACGTTGGCTTTAGAAAAGTGTTTTCTAAATCCAAATAGATCGTCTCATGTGTTGAGAATACGATCTATCATAAATTGAGTGTGATCCTATTTTGTTCATCACGCCCACACATGTTTATTCGAGGTGAGGAGGATCGGCGGAGAAGATCGAAGGTTGGTTTTGTACCCGTGTGAAGTAAGCTACAAAGGTAACATTCTTTATCTTTTAGATTAGATCTAAATAGAGTTTTTAAATACATATTATTATTAATATATGATAACAATGATCCATTTTATGTTCATGTTAAATTGTTTTTCATGATATATAGGTTATGCACGTTACTGTTGTTATGAACATCGATAATTCCTCCGTGCGAGGGAACCTAAAAACCAACAGACATCAAATTCAGTTTTCTTCTCCATCTGATTTGGTTCAACGACGTTCCTCAACATTTAGATAGAACAAAAACTTCCATTAAACTCAACCATTGAAATGGTAATGACATAACAACGAAGAAGATGAACATGACCTATCGGTGATTAGTCACATAAAAATTTCAAATTCTAGCGAAAGAGATCACTCTCCTACCTACACTAATCACAACAGCATTTTTCTTTCCTTCTCTCTCAAATTCTTTTACGGATCTCTCCTCCAAGGCTTGTTGCAGATAAAGGGGAAAATAAATCTCTTATTTTCGATAACCACTCCCCTCAATAGGAATTAAATCAAATTAAATTTAATTAATTTTCTTTCCTTTTTTTTTTAACTGCGGTTATCACAATATTACTACATTATCTTCTATTTTTACCTTTTCAAATGATACAATTAATAACTTATTTTAAATATTTTTCATTTATCATATTAATTACACAATCAATAGGTAAGAATTAAAATATAAACATAGAAAACAAAGCTATGACTCATTTCTAAATTATACACTAATGTTATGTAGTTTTAATATGAAGCATGAAACCTCAATATTTAAGGTATTTTTGCGCGTGTGTTTTTTGACTTGTTCTCTCGGATATTTTTGAGTCGTTTAAAAGCGTTGTCAATTGTGCCTTAGTAAAATAACAATATTCAATATGCAAATTATAACACGTAAATCCATGAAAACCTTCAACACTTATATGAAAATAGTTCTACCATAAACTTGATAGATCAAATTATGATGTTGTCTATTGAGAGAGAGAGAGAGAGAGAGAGAGAGATAAAACGCTAATGTTATGTAGTTTTTTTTTTTTTTTTTTTTTTTTTTTTTTTTTTTTTTTTTTTT
>CM039485.1:4143952-4155942 GCA_022433065.1 Begonia loranthoides
AGAGAGAGAGAGAGAGAGAGAGGGGGTAGGGGTGGAGTTGAGACGTTTGCCAGACGTTATAATATGTTGGAAGACAGAGACATGTGCATGCTGCTCAGACATGCCCATGAAAGCCCACCTCCTCCTTCCTTAATGTCTTAGTTTAATGTTGGATGAATTAATAATAAGTTAGTTTTTCAAAATAGTTTTTTGAAAATGATATCTTTTTTATATCCTTTCCTTAATTATTTTAGACCATTGCACCGACAACTTACCTCTCACCATTTCTTGCTTTTGAGGTTTTAATAATCACTAATATTATATTTACTCTTTATTTTAATTTTATTAAATATTAATTAATATAATTAAAATAAAATTTTAATTATATAAATAAATATTTCACACGTCAAAAAAATATAATATTATTATTTAACAATATAAAAATTAAGCTCATTTTATGGCCCATATTTCTTGGGCTTTCAAATTTGGGCAAAGCCCAATGGACTTTCTCTACTAAATTCCACCTTCTCTAAGTAGCCCTCGTTGTTGGCTTCCCCTATGAGTAGCTAGCTTAATTAATGAGATGAAATGATAACACAGGATCAACTATATACTAGGAGGTATATATTATTTACGTCTCATGCGAATCTAATACGAAAATCAAATTAATTGTAAGACGTGATTCCTTGACACTTAATTCTTTTGTCGGGTTTGAATTAAAGAATAAATCATACGTCAAATTGAAATTTCTTATATTAAAAAAAAAACAAAAAGGCGAAGAAAAATATCTTATTTACCTATGTTCGGTATTAGTACGGAGTTTCATAAATTATATTTTAATGCGCTTCGGAAAGTTATTATATAAAATAATCAAGCTCGTTAATCTTGTGTAACTAACCGTTAAACATTAATAAAATCATATAGTCAAACTTCACTTAAACCTATCGTAAAATTTGTTATTTTTATAATATTAAAATTTTACGTATGAATTTTTGGCGTTGTAGTTTAGTCAAGATGTTTGTGTTGATCTGTTTTGTCGTGTAACGATTACATGTAGATTTTCAGTCAAATTGGTCAAACGGGTAAGAATTGATGTTACTGCGTGTTAAATAAATTGAGAATAATTCGTTCGGGAAAATCGTGTCATGATTGAATATTCAAAAAATCAGAAATTTAAATGGATGAACTTAATATATTTAATATATATTTTAATTATTTATTAAATAAATTAAAATTTTAAGAATAACCTCTACATGGTCACCGACCGAAAAAAAGAGAGAGAAAGAGTAAGAGGGAGAGAAGCTATTTGCGAGAAAGAGAGTTTGGACTCCGGATTTGGATTCAGGACCCTAAGACCTACCACATTCGTAAGGGACTTCAAAGGTAAGTCGTTATTCTCTCTATTTTCATGTTTAGAGTTTTGTTTAAAGTTAAAAATCAAATTCAAGATTGGAAATTCGAATCTGTAAGTTGTTGCTGCAATATATTGGTAGATATAGAGTTTATGCAAAAGATTTACTGTTTGGAGGTAAAAAAATGAGGAAAACAGCATGTCTCCATCTAGAAAAAGATCAAAAGTTTTGACAAATTCGAGTTGGTTTGCCATCGATCGCGGCTGGATCCATTGAAATAAAATAGATAGAATGAATGACAATTTAAAAGCCAAAATAAAAATACAATGAGACATAAAACTATAAGGACTAAATTGAAACCAACTAACTAAATACATATTTTTCCCTTAATATTTTGATTTAATATGTTTAATAACATATTATTGTGCATCAGTTTTGCTAATAATTCAACTTTTTTGGGTAATAATGCATTTTCAAGAGATGAATACACCCTTCTTAGATCTTTAGATCCATCCAGTTTGTTTACTAGTCAATGGCTGTCTGCAACTCCCATCCTTATCTCTGTTACTCACTTCCTCCAGGTTTAAGGTGTCTTGTTTAATCTCTCTCTCTCTCTCACATCGTCTTCTTCTTGGATCGAGAGAGTAGATGGTGAGAATTAAAGGGTGCTGATTTTATACAAAAACACAACAGATTACTCAAAAAAATGATTAAAAAGTATAAATTTACTGTGAATTAGGTCAGCTAGGTGAGTGGGAAGATTGTTAAAACACTGTTCTAAGTATTATTTGTCTTGAATTAACACTAACATGCTTGTAAGAGACTCAAATGGCGGATGTAAATGGAGAAAGAGGGGTTATTCTCAATCTCGGAGACTTGAAATGACTAGTCGTGCAGCCGGGAAGTTTCCCCGTTCACCCTCCCGGGTGGGGAGGAGGGGTGGCTGGCAATTGCAGAGATGGGAAAGCTTTTGATGAGATTTGCAGAAAATCTTCCTCGATGACGACTATGGCTAACCAGACCTGCAACTTGCGAGACTTATGTGATTCGATTTATCATTATTGGTTCAATTCAACATTACTGATTTGATATTCAATACGTTGGGGGTATTCTAGTTAAATCGTTCTCCGTCGATACGTTAAGCTTTCTCGGTATAAAATAAAATGTCAAGATGCTATGCATGTATTTTCTTATGCATTAGAGTTGAAATTAAGTTTAATTTAATTATTAGTAAAATTAACGAAAAAACCACTAAATTATAAACTCGCTAACAAGATAAAAATTAAATAATTTTCACTAACAAGTAAAATATTGAACTATAAAAAATGAATGATGCAAACATCGTTGTTATATTTTCTGTTAGAAATTAAAATTTTTAGGCACAATAGAATCTATTGGAGGAGATAATGAGAGTTAAGATTAGAGTTCAGAGTTTCGCTCAGAAATCTCTCTAACTGGTGTGCTTTATTTGTGACAAAATGTGAAGTTATATACTAAGATTAAGGAAACTCAATCGACGTACATATTTTCTTCAGCGGAAGATACATTTCTGCTGAAATATATTTTTCGCAATGAATACTTATCTTCTGCTACGGAAAGTAAATTATTTGATTATAAATACTTCATGTACAAGTTTATTACAGAAAGACGATTTATCTGTTGTATAAAAAAAATTTAAATTTTTAACAAAAAAACGTGATAATAATATTTATTTTTCATACTTTATAGTATATATTTATTATAAAAAAATTATATAATGTTTATTTTTGTCATTAATGGTATAGTTTAATTATTTTTTTAATTATTATTATTAAAATCACTTACACGTGGAAATTAAAAAAATATATAATTACCTTTTTTTATTGGTTTGACTGTACCAACTAGGAGTGAAAATAGTTGTAGTTGTTTGACTGCTATGACAGTGCGGGACCCACACTCATTAAATGTTTGACTGGCAAACGGGCTTTATAGTTTACACCTTCCACCTTCAGTATTTAATGCACCGTTTTTATTTTATTATTTTAATGATTTTTTACTTTTTAATTAAAATAATATTTTTTTTTATAAAATAATAAGTAAATCTCTATGTGACAAGGTCTTTGGAAGTTACATCCTCTCTCTATTTACATAACTACCCTATGACCCAAGTGGAGTAAATATAATTAAGTTAATGACAAATCTCGTTATTAGGAGAAAAATTGAGAGAGAGCGCTCGTAAATGAAATAATGATCCAAGTGTGGATGTAATCTATATCAGTGGTAGTGTATAATCTTACTTTATTTTGAAGAGTAGAAAATATATAGTTTATAAGTAGAGTTTTCTTTCATACCTAATATAACGCGTTTTGGGATAACTTTAATAATAAAATCATGCGAAATTCGTTGAAAAGTGGACAATATTGTATTACAATGCGATTGACGTTATATAAGTAATGTGTGTGTGTATATAAGTAAAATTTTCTTTCATATCTAATATAACGCGTTTTGGGATAACCCTAATAATAAAATCTTGTGAAATTCAATGAAAAGTAGACAATATTGTATTACAATATGATGGACGTTATACAAGTGCGTGTGTGAGAGATTCAAATAATAGTTGTGACATATTATATTATTTGATTTCTAATGGCAATTGGTCGATCTATGCCCAAAGATTGTCATTAAATGAACTTAATCGCTTTCGGATAATCTATATAACTACCCATCTCCCTATTTGAAACCTCCAACGTCCTTTCCTCTCCTTGTCTCCTCCCGTTGAGCCTCTGTCTGTTCGTTTTCCTGTAAAGATCTTGGCTTTTTTTAGAGGGAGGAGAGGGAGGTTTGTTTGGCTGAGGTAGCAATGGCCATGGCTAAGTTTTCTTTTCTCTTTCTCCTCGCTCTCTTTGTCGTCGCGGTTCTTCAGAGCTCTGTCAGTGTCTCTTCTTCTCTGTGTATGTGTGTAAATGGCTAGATCTGCGTAGACGGCGTTTTAATGATTTGGTATGTTTCCTCATTCTCTGCAGGTTATGGCTTCCCATGGACATGGAGGTCATCACTATAGTAACAGAGTAATCTCTCTCGACTCTCTCTTCTGTAAATGTGTAATGGGGTTTTGATCGAACAATGTGATTTGTTTTTCAGAATCGATATAGGCCGGGAAGTCTCAAGAGCTTTCGTAAGTACTCTAAACAACACTCATTTAGTGAAGAAACTGGAAACGAGGAGAGAGAAGTTAGAGAGATGAGAGAGAAATAAAAAGATAATATTAATGGTGGTGTTGTATTGGATGAAACAGAGTGCCCGTCACAGTGCTCGAGGAGATGCAATCAGACGCAGTATCACAAGCCATGTATGTTCTTCTGTCAAAAATGTTGCAGAAAGTGCCTCTGCGTTCCTCCTGGTTACTACGGAAACAAGGCCGTCTGCCCTTGCTACAACAACTGGAAGACGAAGGAAGGTGGCCCAAAGTGCCCTTAGTTAAACCCTCCATTGTTTCTCCCTTTCTCCCTTAGTTGGAGCATTTTTCTTCTGCAATTTGACCAACTTTTTTAGTCTGTCATGGTGGGTTTGCCGTGGAATCTGTTTATTAATGAAAGTAGATTGCTTCTCTCAACATCCTCTGTCATACAAATTTTATAATATAAGATCATAATCCATATTTCCAAGTTCAATTACACAGAAGAAAATCTAGACGTAAGAATAACACACTAAGATACATTAGCAGTTCTAGATTTATTCAATTTCAAATATACAACTTTTATTGCATACATCCAAATCTTTTCGATCCAAAGTCAAATACTTCATTTGTCTCTAATTTATGTCTGTTCAATTAATCTCAAACAGTAACTACGCTCATTTGTAGCACATTCATCATTTTCGTGCAAAAATTCATATATTAATGAATATACATCTAATTAATTTAATTTCATTACTGTTCCATGGTCTTGGTTGTAACAACCCAGATTTCTTAAACCGTTAAAACGCGTAAAAATTTAAAATTTTCTTTTTAAAACAAATCAGAGTGCGTAAATTAGAATTGCTACTAACTCTTTCTTAAAACTCATCATGAAAATCAACTTATTAATTATGCGGAAGCGTTAAAAAAATCATCTAGTTAAATTCTTACTGAAATGTTATAAAATATCCCTTTTGAAATCATAGCGGAAACGTAAGAATTCTTTTAAAAGAAATGCTAAACAATACTAAACCATTCAATCATTTCGTCTCTCAAATAAAGCTGAATTGTTACTTCATTGATTCAATACCGTTTCGTTGATTCATAACCGTTTACTTTTCTTTGTCTTTGCCTTGCCAACCCGAATCTCATGTATGCGAAATCATCCATCCCTGCTTCATTACGTGTTCATCATTTTCTTCTTATCTGTTCGTCTTTTTACCTACACCACAAGTAAGGACGTGAGCTTACGCCCAGTAAGGAGATGGGAAAAACAATTATGCATTCTCTCTTTAGTTCTTGTTGGTATGAGGGCCACCCAAACCAACTTTTTCATTACGTTCATTTCGTTCGTTCGTTAAAAACTCGTACATCGAGCCTGGAGATTGAGGGTTTTCCTTTGAGATGACATAGCTATACGGAACCTAACCTCCTGTGTGCATACTAGTCCCTTTCCTGACTTGGAAAGGGTGTATCCTAGCAGCTAGGCTAGATCCGGACTACCCATCTACCTCAACTCCCTAGTTCCGGCATATACCCACCTTTAGGGTTTGTTCTTTTTCCGGCATATACCCGCCTTTAGGGTTCTTTCTATCCCGGCATATACCCGCCTTTAGGGTTCTTTATTTCCCGGCATGTACCCGCCTTTAGGGTTCTTTCGTGTTCCGGCATATACCCACCTTTATGATTCTTTCTTTATCCTCATTCATACATGTGGGTACCATCCTAAAGGTTACCCCCTACTTGGTTTCTATTATCGTGAAACACACTACATAACATAAACTAAATTACACATTGAGATAAACATACTATAAGTGAACTGGTACATGTAAAGAATCATAAAAATTGCTGAAAATACGAGAAACAATTATGCTATCGAAATGTAATAGCGACTGAATACAATAAAGCAGTAAAGTAACATACGACAATTATAATTAATTAATTGTGCTAAACTAAAATGTTCTTATCCAGAATTAAGAAATAATATTCATCTACTAGTTCACAACTCGTATTTAATGAAAACAAAGCATCTTAACTCCGAAACTTTTTTCATTCGTTTGTTTAGTTAACTAAACATTTTCCTTCGTTTGTTTGGTTAACTAAACATTTTTCCACATCGTCGTAGTTCACATTTCATTCTTGCTCTCATCTTAATTTAATCAACAGAAACTATCTACTAACATGATCTTTTAATTGACAATATTCAACTCATAAACTATATTAGATTAGAACCAATTAGCAAATCAAACTACATTTGCTTTTTAACAATCGACTAACAACGAATCTATGACCCCTAGCATGCTTCTAAAACAATTATCCTGCTATAGACGATAAGTAAAATAACGATAACTAACAATAAAACATGTTTCTATATGCTTCTTAATATCTTAATAGAAAACGACAGTAAACTATAACTAATCAAATTTGCATATACTTTTTCATAATTGAAAAGAACGAAACTCTAAGTATACTTACGGCATGAAAAGGGATAACATTTAGAAATCAGTAACTTTTTCGCCAATCTGTAAAGAAACATAGTCTTTTCTAATATCTTAACTTCTTCTTTCTCTTTAATGCCACTAGAATTCTGTCTAGGACCCATTCTTATTTCTCATTCAGTTCAACTATCATTCCTTTGATTCATTCAAGCTTAACAAGCACTTTTAGCAACTAATGGAAAACGTGAGAGTTATATCATTCAGTAAAACCAAGGGTAACTATAAACATTACCGAAATCAAACCACAAAACAACACACACACATTTTACTTGGGTGTAGGGCCTCCTCTGGCCAAGACAACCCAAATCCTTACCTTGAAGCTTTAATGTGATCATCGCTTAATCGTTTTCTTTCTTCTCTTTTAGTACCTTCAAAATATAATAACATTTAATTATTAATCAAATCAATTAATTAATTTATTAATATCGTCGTCTTATTCTATCTTAAACTCTTATACGTCACTTACTAGAGTTTCCTAAATGAAACTATTTCGTTAATTATAACTTGGCTTAATTAATTAATATCAATCGATAACGTCTGAAAACTAAGCTTAACATATTGCGAAAACCAACAAGATTTCATCCATGAATTATTGGCCCGTAAATCAAAACCTAATAACAATATCTGAATCGAGTCATAAACTATTTTACCCAATTCCCATGATATCTTTATTCCAATTAGTAAACCGAAACCAAAACCAACATGTATGAATTAATCCAACATTAATTTAACACTTCATATTTCCACAATTCATTCATGTTTTTACTTAATTTTGATTTAAACCAACATATTCTTCATTAACCTGTTCATGCTTTCATTTCATTAACCTGTTCATGCTTTCAAAATACCAATGGAGCACAACAATTAGCAGATGCAGAAACATTTTTAATCCATAATAGAACAACAAAGGTCATCTCACTACTTGAATACATTAATAACCTTTATCCAACAACTAGCACCAAACAATAACTTAATCAATAGTCCAGAGCATATGTTTCATAACCCCACAACCAACATTACAATTTCTGCATAAAATCATTCCACAATTCATCCAATAGGGGGTCTGGATTAAAGCAAGGATAGATCCAGATCTAACAACAAAGATGATATTCCATAAACTTATTCGGAACATAACCCAATCTAATAACACCATTAATAAAATTCAACAACCAACAAAGCATTCTTATTATTCCTTTTGATCCAAATAATATGGCAACAAACATTATCCCATGACAGAGTGCACATCCACAACAGAACTAATCTCATATTTTCATGCTTTCGGAAATGGCTAATAAAGAGCAATAGTCACAACGTTGCAGAAACAACTCAAAAGTTATCTCAACTAATAAAGAATTCTCCGGCGTTATCCAATGATTTGCAACATATTCTCGTCCATAATCAATATACTATTATTCCTTCAGCAGATCAACATCCATTAACTGACTGATTATCTCAAAACTACTAAAGCAGTATCAATGTTGGACTTAACATCTTAAATAAAAACCAACAGATTAACAATTCTATCCAGCAACTCATTCGGACAATCCATCTGAAGAACTACTTATCATTCAAAAACAACATCCGGACAACAATCAAAACCAGAATAATCCAGAATTCAGAAAACAGATGAGAAATCCTCCTCACCTTGAAGACCCGAGGAGCTCCAACGTTCATTCTTCACAGCTCTCTGCCAGCACTGCCAAAATCAAAACACCCACCTAGGCACTCGACTCAGCTCTCCCCCTCCTTTCCTTTTATTTTTCATCTCCCGACAGTTTCATAATTCCTCACCTGAAGCCAGCTACCGACAGCCACTCTTCAATTCATCATGTCTCCTCTTCAATTCTACTGCTTCACAGAGTGTCCCACATTATTTACTGCACTCCACGTACGATGCCAGCTTTGCATCTCCTTGTTGGCAGTGCAACACAGCTGGAAGGTGGGCATGGTTCAACCCGAACCGTGAGCCGCAATCGCTCCCCTGCCTGAAACGCCAAATTGCCCAAATCGCCACTGCCCTGCCATCCTTCGATCAACGGAAAACGGAGGAAGAAATTGACTAGCTAACCTCGAACCGACACCTGAATCGTAGTCGGACCCGTCGCCGGAATCCACCCCAGTGGGAGATCGCCGAATCGCGATCTGAACGGCCGAGTGAACCTGTGCCCAAGCTCCGCCGTCTCGCGCCCACAGAAGCCGCCAGGAGGTCGCCACGCCGTCGGACAGCGTCGCAGCAGCCGTCCCGCACTTGTGCTCGCCGTTCGCCATTCGCCATTCGCCGACCCCGATTTCTCTCTCGCCTCTCCCTCTATCGGTCAATCTCTCACTCTCCCTCCTCTGTTCTTTCTCCTCTTCCCGTAAATGGCCAAGGGCCATTTATTTATTTATTTTTATTTTTAATTAATTAATTATTTATTTATCATTTTTATTTTTATTCTTTAATTCCAATTAATCTATTATATTAGTTCTTCACTAATTTAAATAATCTTTTCTTTTCACCCAATTAAAATCATCATTAATAATTTAATTAAATCATTCATTTAATTAAATTATTCTTAACTCGAATCCAAATTCTTGATTATTATAAGTATCGTTCAATGATTATGATTAACGATTACGTTCTTGATAATACCTCGATAATTATCCAATTAAATCCAAATATTCCAATATCTCTCTAAATTATCTTTATTAAATTCTGATGTAAAAGTTTGGGGTATTACATTGGTTATCTACTATTATACCTATTTTTAGTTTAAAAAATTACCCTTAATTGGTTAGTCAATTTATTTTCTCAAAGTTATCTCATGACTTATTATCACTTAATTACATTTAATTACACTAAATATGATTATTAATATTAATCCTTAAGCCAAATTATCACAACAATTCTCTTAAACTCCCTCACGGTGGTTCTCAAGATTGAAAATATACTTAGAAAAATAAACAATAACCATAATATAAACTGTGATGTGTAATTACAATTATATCCCGCAGAGAATAACATCTGATTACATTATCTTATATCTACACATGTATTATGCCAATATTCAATCTACTCTTAAAGCCAAAACATAAAACTTTATTAACAAAATTTTAATCGTCTTTATATTAGATAATAACCATAATGTATAATTTAATAATTATACAAATGAATCCCCAATATAATGATAAATAAATATAACATCAAGAACATTTAAACAACAACCATGTATTAACTACGACGTTTAGCAATAATAAACAATACAGTATAATGTAATAATCTGAGCAACGAGACGAATAAGTTTAGATCATTAAATCTTGTTGACTATTGATAAAACACAAAAACAACATCGCGTTCTTAGGTTTCATATCCTTCTCGTGCATTAGTTTGGTAACGAATGCCAAGCACAAGACAACATAGAATTGATTTCTTCCGTTAGATGTTCCGTTATTTTAATATCATCTGTTCTTGATCAATATAAATTTTGTTTTATATACTCCTACGAGAACAAATTGGACTAATAAGAAAATTTAACAAGTTTAAACTTATGGGTCCTCGATTAAACAACATGCTTTTAGAGAGAAAGTCGAAAATAAAATTGTGCGTATATTAACACAAAAAAATAATATTGTACTACCGAAGCCGGTCGCACACATAATAATGTTGCCATATTTATTTTATAAAAATATAATTTGTTCAATTCTTTTAGTTTAATAATTTATAACATTTTATAGTTTTTTTAATATTTATATATATTTTTTCAAGAATGTAAATTTATTTTTGGTATTTATAAAAATTTATTTAATATTTTAGATTTTTTTTATAGGTCGTATTCTATTTTTTGTCATTTTCAAAATCTATTAACATTTTTTTCGCCAGTTTTCAAACTTTAAACTTTTTTATAAAAGTTTATAATTTATATCTAATTTTATCAAAACTAGTATTTTGTTCATGCCACGTACGCTTCAAGCTTGACATATTTTTTTGGCACAATTTGTAAACCATAATATTTGATAATTAAAATAATATATATTATATCATTTTGGCTAGAACATTGTTATGCCTTATATAGAGAATGAAAGATATTTTAATTTTTTGATCATACTTATTACTTGCATACATTAAAATGGAGAGATGTGTTGTGAAGATATAGATAGAGGAAAATTAGTTTTGTTGGTAAAGAACATAAAATTTTCGATTATTATTAAGCCAAAAACAACGTAATTAAGATAAAAAATTTATTAATATTAAAAGGAAAAGAGGAGAGAGGTAATACGCATGTACCATCCAAATATTCATGCCAAATGATATCAGACAACGCTCATGAAAATCTTAATTTGACGAAAATATAGACAAGTTGCGATTCTTCTATGAACAGTAAAACAATTATAAATCATTCTACATCGAAAACAATTATTCTTTTACAAAATCTTCTAAATTATAAAACAAAAAATAAAAAATAAAATCAATTTATACAATATTTTCTCAAATCTATTATCCATGAGTATTAGCTCTTTTCTATTGAAAATTTTTAAAATCACGAGTTCTTGCAGTTTTTTCAATAGACATTAACTCTTTTCCTTTGTGAGTTATCTGAAGCGATATGGTTGAGTCATTTCTCTCAAGTTTAGGGGTGGGAATCAGTCCGATTTGAACAGGATAACCGAACCGAAACGAACAATTTTGGTTGGTTCGGTTCAGTTTTAAAAAAGAAAAAATATAGGTTATAACCGAACTGAAATGTTTAATTCTCGGTTTTGGGTGGTAAGAACTAGTAACCCGAAAACCGATCCGATTAAAAAAAAAAAAAGATAAAACCCTAGTACTCTATCCTTGAGGTGCACGCGACCTAAAAATTCATCCATTCTTGTCTGTATCTCTCAGATCACACTCTCTCCAGGTCTAATCAAAGTATAGCACGTCCGTAGATCTCTCCATCTCCCGCAACCAATGTGACACGCCGACCCTGCCCTCTCTTAGTTTCTCTAGCCGAAGGCGGACATCGACAACTCTCTCTCTCTCTCTCT
>CM039485.1:4156042-4172605 GCA_022433065.1 Begonia loranthoides
TCTCTCTCTCTCTCTCTCTCTCTCTCTCTCTCTCTCTCAGGCTCTAGTCGGACATTGGCGATTCGACCTCTCTAGCCTGACACTAGCGATTCGAACTATTTAGTCCATTTTAGAATACACATCAACATGCTTAATTTTCTTCTTATCTGCACAAACGAATATGAACAATAAAAACAACAAGGTGTTGTTATCCTCGATCTTCTTCATCGCAGACTCCGTGGTGAGTGTATACTTGGGTATTTCAAATCATTTTGTTAATTTCTTTAGTATTAATTTAATAAAATTTAAAATGAGAAAGAATAGGTAATGAGATCGATGTACTAATGGGCTTGGGCCTTAGTAAAGCTGTTTAAAGATGTTTTTCAAATTGTACCTCCCGCCATGAAATCAAACCCTCCCGCCTTTCTTCTTTTCGTTTTTCATGGCCGAGTAGAAAGATCGGGGGTTCCCGTTCTGCTTTCTCAGTTCTTATCCAACGGAAATATTTTTTGAATTCTACTGTGGATTTTTTGGATTACTTTTTCAATCCAGTGAAAGGAAGTGGGAGTTCCCGAGAAAATGGTGGCTCAACAGCCGGACGAGACGATGGCCGAGGGATCAGGGGTATCTGGTGAGAGGGCAAGGGTCAGAGCTCCGAGGCTCTTCATTAAAGAAATGGTTATGAGGAACTTTAAGTCTTACGCTGGTGAACAACGTGTTGGTCCTTTTCACAAGGTATGCTTTCTAATTGAAACTTTGGGTGTTGTTTTGCCTGCTGACAAAGCCGCAAGAGATCGGAGAAAAATATACTTGTTATATTAGTTTAGTTTCTGGAGAAAATGTGGATATTCAGCGCTCTCTCTGTTTCTTAGATGATATAAAAGGGATAATGAGCTAAATTGGCATTTGGAAATTGATGTGCAAAGGAATTAAAGATTTTTTTAAATGATGAAGAAATGTTATCCCTGAGTGAAAGTCCTACTCGATGTGTAGAATTTGATTTAGGATGGAAAGCTTCATACTTGTTTTACACGTTATTCATTTTGTAGCAATCAGCTAGAATCATGAACTTAATCGGCATTTGGCAATTATATTTGTTTGTTGTATGCTATTGAATTGATTAAACGTTTTTTCTTTTTCTTGTTGTCTCTTTTTACTTTTATTTTTGATACTACAGAGTTTTTCTGCTGTTGTTGGGCCTAACGGGAGTGGGAAGAGTAATGTTATAGATGCCATGTTGTTTGTTTTTGGAAAGAGAGCTAAGCAGGTAATCAAATTTCAATTTTATTTCCCATTGATTTAAAATTTCTGGTGGCTTCTGAAAACAGTTTCTTTTTTCGATGACAAGTGAGGATATGATCAGTCTTGATTGTTTGATTGAAGGAGGGAAAGTTATTCTTATATGGTCCTGATTGCAAATATTAACTTGCAGATGCGGTTGAACAAAGTATCAGAGCTAATTCACAACTCTACTAATTACCAGAATCTTGATAGTGCCGGTGTTTCAGTTCAATTCCAAGATATTGTCGATTTGGTAAGTCTATTTTGAAGTTTTCAAGTATTATCCCGTAAAGAATAGACTTTACCCTGATTGTTTCAAAGAAAATAGATGTAAGACATATTTAGCTTTATTTACGGTTCAACAAATTCCGTTCAGCTAAGGTTTGATTATATGAAGCTTGCTTGAGTATATCTTTGCTTTTTATGCGTTGGATCTATTCTGTAGCTTTCTGCCTGCATTTAAAAAATATCTATTGAAATTTAAGTAGTTCTTGGAGTAATTCATAATGTTAAGCTTTATTTTTCATGTTTTGAGTTTAGCTGATTTCTTTCCTAATTTAGGATTGTTCCGAAAAGCTAAATTTACTTATAATCATTAAAAAAAGTTGATTATAAATTCAAAATTTGAAAGTATAAGACTAGAGTGTCGAACACTTTTGATGATCTGTTTTGGGGGCTAAATTCGCAATTCAACAGGATGATGGAACATATGAAGCCGTGCAAGGAAGTGATTTTGTTATTACTCGAGTTGCATTTCGTGACAACTCCTCTAAATATTATATAAATGACCGTGCAAGCAACTTTACAGAAGTTACCAAAACTTTAAAAGGAAAAGGAATTGACCTTGATAACAACCGTTTTTTGATACTTCAGGTATGCGTGTTCTTGGGCAATTGTGGTTTTGTACATATATTTTCTTGTTGTGTTTATTTTTTTGGTGATTGGTATGTTTCAGGGAGAAGTTGAGCAGATTTCATTGATGAAGCCAAAGGCGCAAGGGCCTCATGATGAAGGGTTTCTTGAATATCTTGAGGACATCATCGGCACTGATAAATATGTTGAAAAAATTGACGAGTCTTCTAAGCAGTAAGGGCTTTCACTTCTATTTTCATTAGTTTTGATGGATAACCCATGTTCCATGTGTATATATGCATGGGTATGAACATTAACCATATATACTTACATGTACTTTTGCAAAGAATCAGAAGGTATTAATTGAAAGGACAACATTTAGAGTTCTATTGCTGGAGTTAAAATGGACCTCTAAATTGAAGCAGCAAACCTATTTTAATTGGGTAGTGCTTTTGATTGAGACTTGTATTGTATAATATGATTTGATTGAATTTTGTTTTTTTCACACAAGCTATAGTTTATGGAAGGTTTTTGTGTTCTTTCAAACATGAATAGCTGATCAGTTGATATTGTCATATATTTTCTGAATGTTTTAGTTTTAACTCTCGAAACCATGTTACAGACATACATTTTTTGTTTCCATGTGAATGTTATCTTAGTTTTAACACAACTAAAAACTTAAATGGTGTTATAGGTTAGAATCCCTCAATGAGAAACGTACTGGCATGGTACAAATGGTTAAATTAGCGGAGAAAGAAAGAGATACTTTGGAGGTATTAACACACAGCAATTAATTTTTTCGTAATTGATCTTATATTAATCCATTAAATATGTTTAATAGGATGTTAAGAATGAAGCAGAAGCCTATATGTTAAAAGAATTGTCTCTCTTGAAATGGCGAGAGAAAGCCACTACATTGGCTCAAGAAGATAACTGTGCAAAGATGGTAGAACTGCAAACTAAAATCTCCAGTTCAGAAGAAACTCTGAAGCTTGAACGGTAACTATGGTTTGTGATGGTTGATTTATTGTTGCATGATGCACCAAAGACAAAAAAAGGAGTATAGATACTAAGAAGTTTCTTGTCTCTGTTTCCAGTGCAAAAATTTGTGAGAATGACAAGGAATTAAAGGAGCTTGAAGCTGTGCACAATAAGTATATGAAACAGCAAGAGGCATGTTGTGGTTTTATATGATGCATCCTTTTTTATTTTTATTATTTGTACTTTGCTTCCAAGGTATTTGCTGCTTCTTTTTAGTTTAGTCCCCAATTAATCTTTCTTGTGAATTCTAGGAACTTGATAATGAACTCAGAAAGTGCAAGGATGATTTTAAGGAATTTGAAAGGCAGGATGTTAAATATCGGGAAGACTTGAAGCACATGAAGCAAAAGATAAAGAAGCTTGATGATAAACTTGAAAAGGTAGAAAAAATATATTATTATAGAAAAACATGTTATGCTTCTTACTTTCGGTATTAATTGCAGGACTCAACAAAAGTCGATGTCACAAAGAAAGAATGCAAGGAATCAATTACCATTATTCCAAAACTTGAAGAAAATGTTCCCGAATTACAACAACTACTTTTGAAGGAGGAAAAAGTCTTGGAGGAAATGCAAGAGAACTCAAAAGGTAGTTTACTAATCTATTAGAAATGCTTTTTGATATATTTTTGTGATTTCATTCCAAGAATGAATCCATATACGTGGATATATTTGTTTTGTAGTTGAAATTGAGAGATATCGTTCTGAACTTTCAAGAGTTCGTGCTGAATTGGAACCTTGGGAGAAACAACTAATAGAGCGCAAGGGAAAACTTGAAGTTGCCTGCACCGAAAGAAAACTTTTGAATGAAAAGGTAACCAGTTGCTTGTGTGAATATGGTATAAATAGGTTGAAGTTAACCATGAAAAGCGAAGACTAATATATATGATATGTTGCATTTATTTTTGACGTTGGAATAAAAGCAAGACTTTATAAGAGCTTATTAATTATTGCATAGGTATGTTTTAGTTCTCTCTTCATGGATAACATATTTACAAGAATCATATTGAAGATTAGCTAATGGTGTGCATATTGGTAGAATTTATTTATTTATTTTTTATAGCTAGCAATGCCAATATTATTTAAAGGTTGATATCAATTGTTTCAGCATGAAGTTGGCTGCACAAATTTTCTTAATGCTCGAAGAAAAATGGATGATATTGTGGGAAGTATATCATCAAAATCTAAAGTCATTGTGAATATTCAGAAGGATCTAGAAAAGAAAAAACTTGAAGTTATAGATGCTCGTAAAAAAGAACAAGTATGCTTTCCTTGAGAATAATTTTATTTTTCTTTTTTTTAATCACTCTATTACCATATATGTTAAGAATATGTCTGTCTTTTTTAAGGAATACATCCAAGAACAAGATGCCTTGATTCCTCTGGAACAATGTGCAAGACAGAAGGTTGCAGAACTCAAATTGGTTATGGATTCTGAGAAAAGCCTGGGTTCAGTCTTAAAAGCAATTTTAAAAGCAAAGGAATCAAAGCTAATAGATGGAATCTATGGCCGGCTGGGTGATTTAGGTGCCATCGATGGTAATGCTATATATTTTTGCACTTTATTATTCATTATTTATTTTGTATGCCATTAAAATTGTAGATACTTTTTATTTGATAAAGCAATTGCAATCATACACCCATATTAATTGCCTTATTAAATTAAATTATGTGACATGGTCTTTTATTGATTTTATCAAAGTGATAAATCCAATATAAATTTGTTTGAAAATGATTCTAGCTAATCTTGATCTTTTTGATGTAGAATTGGTGCCACATGTTTCTTAGCAATTGTTTTGCTTCTTGAACTTGTAATTGTTTAATGTATCTTGAGTCAAATATGGGTGAATAATAATTTTTATTTAGGATATAATCTTAGTGCTGAACTCAAAATGTATTGATGCTCAAAATATAATATAAAGGAAAGAGTTTGGTAGGGAAATCCATAATATGGATATATTTCTAACCAAATTATACTTTCCTAAAAGGAACAAAGAATACCTTATACATAGTCTCTATATTACTAACAATTTTTGTACAATTGGAAGAATAAATCTTGAATCTTTCCTTCTATTCAAAGAATATTTTTTCAACATGCCCCTCAAGTTGATATATAGATATCTCCAATTACAAACTTACTAACAAGTAAGTCAAAGATAGCGATAGAAACAACTTTTGTAAGGATATCAACAAATTGTTGTTTGGTAGTAACAAATGGCTATGAAATGTCTAGTCTATATTGATCTACATTTTTTACTCAATTTGTGCACTGAGAATTGGACATATTTTTCCTACAGTAATATAGTTCATTTTTTTCTTTTAAATACATAATTTGAAATTTATTATTTTGGAAACAATATTTGTATTAGTTGTTTAAGCCTATAAATTTATATCACCGATATAATTGCAGCAAAATATGATGTTGCCATATCGACAGCATGTTCTGCCTTGGATTTTATCGTCGTTGAGAACACTATTTCTGCACAGGCTTGTGTTGAACTGCTCCGAAGGGAGAATCTCGGTGTTGGAACTTTCATGATATTGGTAATGAGTCCTTCCAAGAATGTTATTTAATATTTTGAACCTTGTTTGGTAACTTGTTTGGTTATGAGTTGCAATAATAGTTAATGAAAATTTTTTTTAACAGTGGGGATTATTAACATTTGGAAAAATATCAGCTAATTTGAAGTACTCTAAGATTTGAATACTTGAACAGTCATACCTGAAACAATCCATTGTTGATTTGATTAAACACTATTGCTTGTCATTTTAATTAAAATTTGAATGGGCCAATGACATTAGAGCAACCTTTTAATATTTACTTTCAATTTTTAGAACATATATTTACGTGTTAAGCTATGATATGATGAAAATTAGAGATTGAACACTTCAGTTATAAGGAGACTTGAATATGTTGCTAAAAGTTAATTTTTTCATTTCATTGAATAGGAGAAGCAAGTTGATCTTTTGCCGAAACTAAGGGCAAAAGTAAGCACTCCGGAGCGAGTTCCCCGCCTTTTTGATTTAATTAGAATTGAGGATGAAAGAATGAAGTTGGCTTTCTATGCTGCATTGGGGAACACAGTTGTAGCTCAGAATATAGAGCAGGTTGGTTCTAGGTGTAATTGGCTATATTTTTTTTCCTCTTGTTGTTTTCATTTATAAACTGCAAAAGAGTTTTTGTTCATATGATGTTTTTCAAAAAATTTAGCTGCATCTGAAGCTATGATTTGTTGTTTATTATTGGATCTATGACTCTTCTTGGAATTATGTTCATCAATCGTTTCTGATGCTAAGAAGTATAGCCAATGATGTCACCCAGGAAACTAAATAGGTGTGGGCTTTAAATTATTTGGAAGAACTGTTGCTTTGTATGTTATATAATTTGACTTATTACTACTTTAGAAATAGTCTCTCTCTTCTAAAGCAGAGATTAAGTAGTAATTTTTCTTTTTTTAATCTTGTAAAGTTTGATGGCACCTCCAATGTGTCACTAAATCTACCTAGTTTAACATTGAATCGAGTGGTTTTGTAAATATCATATGGCTTTCCCCCCCTTATAATAGGCTACACGAATTGCATATGGCGAAAATAGAGAGTTTCAACGAGTTGTAACTCTTGATGGTGCGTTGTTTGAAAAATCTGGAACCATGAGTGGAGGAGGAAGCAAGCCACGTGGTGGTAAAATGGGTACATCAATTCGAGCAGCCAGTGTGTCAGTAGAAACTGTTGCATCTGCTGAGGAGGAGCTTTCTAAAATGGTTGATAAATTGAAAAGGCTTCGGCAGAGCATTGCTGATTCAGTGAGGCAATACAATGCTTCAGAAGAAGCAGTAGCACACTTTGAATTGGAGTTAGCAAAAAGCCAGAAAGAGGTCACAATGAGTATTTACTTGCCTGTGATTTCTTTACTTTATTTATGATGCAGTTTGTTGCTTAATTGATTTTCTATCGAACAGATCGATAGTCTGAAGTCAGAACATAGTTATCTTGAAAAACAGCTGAGTTCCTTGGAAGCTGCATCAAAGCCAAAGAAAGATGAGCTTGATCGGTTGGAGGAACTCAAAGAAGTAATTTCAGAAGAAGAAATGGAGATAAATAAGCTTGTAGCAGGTTCTAAAAATCTAAAGGAGAAGGTAAGGCTGTTATTGTGATATTCTCTAGCAGTGTACACTATTTTTTATGCACGAAGAACTAAGTGCTGTATCATTGATCCTGTGTTTCAATCTTTAGCATCAATCTAACGTTCTTTTGTATTTTCTGTAAGTCTTACTGGGTATTAACAACATAAATTTTTTAACTTGATATTCTAGAGTTCAATTTAACCATTTGAACTTGCTGTCTATGGTTTAAGGCGATGGAGCTTCAGAGTTGTATTGAAAATGCTGGTGGTGAACGTGTAAATCTTCAAAAGTCTAAAGTCAATAAGATTCAGTCAGTGAGTAATCCATTTTATACAACTTTATCATAACTACCTAAATCAAGGTCAGTGCTAAGTCATGCTTCCTACTGTCAGGATATTGATAAAACTAGAACGGAGATCAACCGACGTAAAGTTCAAATGGATACTGGGGAGAAAATGATAAAGAAAATTATGAAGGGGATTGAGGATACAAAGAGGGAGAAAGAGCGAGTTGCTGAGGAAAAAGAAAAACTTGGGGCTAAATTCAAAGATATTGAAGTGAAGGCTTTTGCAGTTCAAGAAAATTACAATAGGACTCTAGAGGTTTTTTTCTAGTTAATTTTTCATTCATTTTTTTGGGTCAGATAATTAAGTTTTTCATAGAATATGTTTTTTGACTATATTCTTGTAGCTGATCAATCAACACAGAGATGTGTTGGAGAAAGCAAAATCTGACTATAACAAAGTGAAGAAATCTGTGGATGAACTCCGGGCATTTGAGGTAATGGGGCCTGTTACATAAATTCCTTTTCTTAGTCCTCGAATGAAGTGAATAATATTCCTTTACCATGTTTGTATCTATATATGGTGCCACAGGTCGACGCAGAATACAAATTACAGGATATGAAGAAGGTCTACAAGGAATTGGATGTCAAGGATAAGGGCTTTAAGAGAAGGATGGAAGATTTGCAAAGTGCTTTAGGGAAGCAGATGGACCAGTATGTAATTCATGGAAACTTAGTTTGTTTTAGAGTAGGATGATGTATAAGAGTTGACGACATACATTTATTGCTGCAGAATTCAAAAGGATTTAGTGGACCTAGAAAAGGTTCGAAGTACCTTAGCAGAAGAAGATCTTAATGTGGTTTGTGATCTTAAAAGAGCACTTGAAATGGTAACGCTGCTGGAGGCACAGTTGAAAGAACTAAATCCAAATCTTGATTCAATCACTGAGTACTACTACTCATTCTTTTTCTTTATTCATATAATTGTGTTTGCTTTAGTTGCTTAAAATGCCTTTTCTTGACAGATATCGGAGAAAGGTCTCATTGTATAATGACCGAGTAAATGATCTGAACGTTGTCACCCAAGAGCGCGATGATATAAAAAAACAGTATGATGAATGGAGGAAGAAGAGGTAAGAAATTTTTAATGTGATTAATGTCCTCAGTATCATACCCTTCAATGTTCTTACTGCATTTGCATTTGACTGATTATTTTTTTAGGCTGGACGAATTCATGGCGGGATTTAATGCCATATCTTTAAAGTTAAAGGAAATGTATCAGGTTTCTGAATCATCTTACTTTCACTTGTGGTCCTTTATTTTGATACTCCAGATTAAATAGACAAATTGAAAGACTTAATATTAAGCTGTTTGAATCAACTTATTTTGATTTGGAAGTTGATTTTATATAGATTTTTATCCATCATATGACTCTTGCTTTGATATGGGGAGGTAGATTTCTTGCGTCGCATATTTAATTGCTAGTTTTCTCGTTGGGGTCGTAATGTTTCATTGTCTTTGCCAGATGATCACACTTGGAGGTGATGCAGAACTTGAGCTCGTGGACTCTCTGGATCCTTTCTCGGAAGGTGTCGTGTTTAGCGTCAGACCTCCAAAAAAGAGCTGGAAGAATATTGCTAATTTATCTGGTGGTGAAAAGGTATGCACCATTTAGTGTCTAAAATACTCTTCTTTTCTTGAATTCTCCCTGCCAGTCTAATGATTTGTGAACTAGAGATAAGTGACTGTGGTCTCATTACTTATTTCAGACTCTGAGCTCATTAGCTCTTGTTTTTGCATTACACCACTACAAGCCCACCCCACTATATGTAATGGATGAAATTGATGCTGCTTTGGGTATTTTTCTTTTAAACTGAAACCACACTTACTTTTGTTGATGATATAACCTGCCATTTATGTTTCTGTGACTTAATCTTCGTGCATGCTTATTATCACATTCCAGACTTCAAGAATGTTTCTATTGTTGGCCATTACGTTAAGGATAGGACGAAAGACGCACAATTTATCATTATAAGGTTGGTTTAATTCCTAAAAATGACTTGTTCACTGAATAAATTCTTGTAATATTCAGGGAAATTACTTATGAACTGTAGTATTTTCTGCCCAATGCAGTCTCAGAAACAATATGTTTGAGTTGGCGGATCGACTTGTGGGAATTTACAAGACAGATAATTGCACAAAGAGTATCACCATCAACCCTGGGAGTTTTGTCGTGTGTGAAAAGGTTGCGTAATAATGTGTCTTGTGTCCAGATATTATCATCGTATGTTTTGCTGTCTGTGTGTTGTATTATATTTATATGGGGTTATGCCGTCTCAGTTATCAAATGTAGACCACGCAACCTTGGCATTGACATCATGTATATATAATTCCTACGATCAAATGAGTGCTGCTCTATTTTGTCTTCCAGCTATGCCTTCCTAACAATTTGTTTTCTGTCAATTTTGAACTGCAGTCTTAGTTATATGTGAAGAAAAGTCATGTTTTTCATTTGTTATCAGAACAGGCATGCACCTGGTCCTTGCAAAAATATAGAACAGTGCGTAAAGTTTGGCTGGCTTTTCACTTTGAAGCAATTCTGGTAGATTTAAGACTCTTCTTACTGTGTTCCATATTAGATTTTTAGTTCGTCAATGTTTGCAAAATTGTTTGAATTGTTTTTAATTTTAGAGAAATTAACAAAAAAACCACTTAATTATGAGATGAATGATAAATCAACTATGAAATAACTTTTGCTAACAAATAAAATACTAAAATATATTTAATAAATGATGCAAAAAATAATACTAACATATTGAAAGAAACGTTAAATTTTAGAAAAAAAAGATATTATTGAATTTGCTTTGCAAGTTTAATTTTATTTCAGGTTTATGTTAAGATCGTAATAATTAAAATAATATTATCACGAATATAATGCTCAAAGTCCATAAATATTGAATAAAAAAATCGAGAGAGTCCCATTGCGACCCACCTAGAAATTTGGCTCGTCGTCGGGAAGGTTCGACGTGGTCTTCTCGTCACCATCTTTTTATTCCTTTTCCTCGTCTGTTGTCGTCGTCCAGTTCTCATCACCATATCTGTTCTGCAATTCTAATTCTACTTTCTTGAGTCCTATTCTAATAACTCACTTTCCGTAGCAGAAACTAATATTTCATCTGCGGAAAGTAATCTTTTTAAATCATATTTCAATGACTCACTTTTCGCGACAGAAAGACAACATTCTGCAGCAGAAAGAAAATATTTTTTTTTTATAGAAAACTATGACAATGATGTTTGCTCGGTTAATTTCTTATAGTTGAGTATTTTATTTGTCAGTAAAAATTATTTAGTGCTTGACTTGTTATTAACTTAGTACTTGTCTTGTTAATTTTCCTTAAATTTTAAAATTATTATAAATATTTAATTAAAAAAAATGTATAATGAACAAGGTATTAGCTTCCACATTATATTTTGAAAAGATTCTCTTGTAAGAGATCATACACAATTTTATAATTGTACTTGTGCACAAATGTGCAATGAAAATATCATGTGCAAACATGAATTAAAAAAAGTTTCAATAAAAAAAGTTGCGATTCTTGAGAGGTAGAAGGTATAGTGAAGCAGAAGAAATATTGATTAGTATTCTTATGAACGTTTTTCATGTCAGAAAGATTTGAAAAATCTATTCAACAATGGTATGAAACTAGGTGAAGTCAGCTAGAATATTTAAATCTTGAATTTCCAAAACCTGTATTTGTCTCTGAGAATACAAACCCCTGTTTTAGTTCAAACCATTCAAGTCATAGTATTTTGGGAAAACCAATTGAAAATACTATAGTAGATTTGTCTTATCTAGTATCTCAGAATATAGAACATATTCATCATCAAATATCCTTGTTATCTAAAGTAATACTAAAGCATTTCCATCAACTTGAGGAATATCATTTGACCGAGCAAGAGAAATTGGGCAAAAGAATCACCCGCCTAGAAGAGGCAGTTGAAAAGATCTTGATATTAAGGGAAGAAAGCCATCCCCTTACAAAGAAGGAGCTCAATTTCTTGGTGCAAGAAATTACGGAGCAACCTAAAAAGATTTAAAAAGAAGCACTAGTTCTCTTGGCGCAATTGAAAACTGAAAGTACAAAATTACAAGAGGCGGTTCTCCAGACGCAGAGATTCTTCACCGGTTAATGAATTGGCAACAAACCACTGAATCAAGCCAATATACAGCTGCAGTCAAAGCTATTGAAGACATCGAGGAACCAGCTGTTGGTTTTCAAAAACCATATGAAGTTAATAAGCTAGTCTCCTCAGCACTAGCTATTATTATAAAGCAAAACAACACACAGATCCAGTTGCTGTGCAACATCAAGGCTGATATTGAAGAAATTCTTCAAAATTTAAAACAAAACGTTGATTTCTTGAAAAAGCAGAAGAAAACAGACGTAAGCCAGCACATAGAAAGTTTAACAAAACAGCTGTCTAATCTTTAGATATCCACAAGTGAAGGCACTTCAAAAGCAAAATCTACAGCAAAACAAAAGCTGTACTATTTCACTGATCCAAGGAAAGCCTTTGAAGAAGTCAAAAAGCGTGATCTTAAAAGATGAATGCAACACAAACGACTACGGAAGAACAGAGGCCTTCTGTTTACGAAGACATGATTCGTTCTTATAGAAGAATGCAAAGATTACGTCATAACATCACCCGAAGGCTCCAAAATACAAGAAATCTCACTTTGGAAAATCTGTTAGATCCACAAGAACAGATTCAACTATCGCAAAGACGGAGGGCAAACCTAGTGACAGCTGAAATCTTTTATGGATCACATCAAAATACGGTGAACCACAGAGTATATCAACACTACTCTAAAAGGCGTTTACTGATAACAAATGGCAGTCAAATAGATCTATCATTCCTAGAGGAATCTAACTATCAAAGACTGCAACGAGAGCAGCTTGGACATATCCACCTAGGCATTATAATGATTCAAGTACAAACTTTACATCGACCAGCAACCAGGATTCGATGTTTAGTAGCATTCTGTGACACAAGGTGGACAGACGCAGATCAATCATCGGTACTATGGAAATGAACCTGACCACAGGAATGCAGCTAGTATATCTAGTCCCAAACTTCATGGTCGGACTACAGGATTTCTATAATTACTTCCGATTGGCGATCCAGACAACCGGATATGATAATTGGGAAGGAGGAGAAAGCAACCTTCTTATTACAAGCTCTCTAATCGGAAGATTAACAAACACCAGTTTTGCCAATTTCCAGTTAAATTTCGACAATGTCCTGAGTTATTTAGCATCCAGGGGAATTCAAGCTATTCCGAACAACAATATTCTGCGGCCTTAACACAAAACACTCTATGGAATTTGAGGCCCACAACAAATAGACCCGTAACAGCCCCTACAAACTTTTATTCAAGGACAAGATCTGACGGCGCAATCTCAATGCGATTCTAGAATTACCAAGATGTTCCTACAAGAGTATCATTATTTGTTAATACAGAAGATAATGAGGATGCTGATGAAGAAGAGATTCAAGAATTTGTAGGCGTTCTATCCATTTCTGGAGATGATTATCTAGAATATAATACCTCGGAAGCACCAAACTGTAGTGAATACAACTCTTATATCCGTTACACTACACCTACATGGACAACGCCAATATTAAGTATTTCCACACAAGCACCTCCTGATTTTGATGACGAACCAATTTGGGATTATTCATCCAACGATGAATTTCAAAATCCATTCGGTTTGGAAGGTGGTGGGGAGAAAGATCTATACAGTGATGATGAAGAATTAGGGGAAGCTGAAGTTCATTATGCATTAATGAACAAATTGGAAATAGAAGACGATAATACAAACTTGGGATATCCAAAACAGCTAAAGAAATTAGAAGAGCAAGTACAAAGATAGTAACATTTGACATAGAGCAATTGAAAGACAAGAAAGGAATGAGATCGTGGCTAGGCCTACTAAATTATGCCCTCTCATTATTAGGACTATTATACTCCAAGGTAGGCATTCATGGTGACAAACAACTTAAGGACTTTGATTATGAACTAATCAGAACAATCAAAGAAAAAGTCAAAGCCCTACCTGACCTTGATCTTCCCCCAGAAAAAGCTTACATCATCCTAGAAACAGATGGTTGCATGGAAGGATGGGGAGGAATTTGCAAATGGAAAAAGAATAAAGATGATCCTAAGACCCAAGAGAAAATTTGTGCCAACGCAAGTGGAAAATTCCCTCAATTAAAATGCACAATAGATGCTGAAATACATGCTTGCATGAATTTTTTATCAGCATTAAAAATTTATTAGTTGGACAAGAATGAACTAACCATCCGCACAGATTGTCAGGCTATAATCAGCTTCTACAACAAAACCAATTAGAACAAGCCATCCTAAGTTAGATGGATTGCTTTCACTGATTTCATAATAGGATCAGGAATTAATATAGAATTCGAACATACCAAAGGCAAAGATAATAGTTTATCTGATGCTTTGTCTAGATTAGTTTGTTTTCTAATATCTTATCCTCAAGTTGTTACAGAAGCATCAGCTGTCATCACAACTATAGAACAAACAGGTACTACATGGCAGAATGAAATCAACGACCAAATACACAGGTTGATCGAGCTGAAGAAATACGACAACTTATCAGCTACTCTTCCCTCCCAATGTCACTCGACGAAATGCAATGTGTTAGACAACAAATTATTGAACTCAGAGAACAATAGTTCCGAGATGATATTGCCTGCCTCAATAAGTTACAAGAAGTCCTATCACTTAGGACCCTCTTCTGTTCAATCAAATTAACAAAAGACAATTATTGGGGAATGTGGCTCCAGCGCGTCAGATTGGAGGAGGAAGAAATTACAGCTGCCATACTCCACTTCCTAGAAATTGTTGGACATGGGACCGCTCCCATGTGATCTAATTTGGAAGCGTGTGGACCCATTAATAAAACCATTTGCGCCCATGGTTTTGTGTGGAGGGCGGTTTTTGCTTTTCAGTATTTGTCATTTTCTTTTTATCGTTTTGTAAATCGTGCAGTTGCTTTTTATAAAGGCGAATATTCAAGATGTCGATGGGGCCCAAGGAGCACCTGATCTCAAATAATTTCGCCTATTCGTAAGAGCTGACGTTATCTAGCTAAGCCTCAGACGGCTATATAAGTGTGTAACTATGAGATTACAGGATACACCGACTATCATCGGCAATCCTATTTTCTCTCTTGTAAAATTTCCTCTCTTTTGAAATCTAGTCTCTCTTGTTTTCCTCTCTTCTTGTTTGTAATCCTTTCAAAAGAGATTTGGACCCCCTTTTTGGTATCAGAGCTTACTTAAGTCTCAATCTTCTTACGTGAAGAACTAAAGAGATCCTAACAGGTAATATGGAGTTCTAAATTTTTATTTTTAGTTGATTAGCTGATGTTGTTATAACATATTTGAATTGGTTTTTCAACCCTTCGCTGATACGTAAAATTTTTATAAGACTACTGTTGGTATTTCTTGTGAGGGACTTGCATATCCTAATATTGGGAATTTAAAGACTCTTAACAGTACGCAAGGAGGCGGAAGTTTAGATTTGTGATTCTTGAGAGGTAGGAGGTATAGTGAAGCAGTAGAAATATTGATTAGTATTCTTATGAACGTTTTTCATGTTAGAAAGATTTGAAAAATTTATGCAACAATGGTATGAAACTAGGCGAAGTCAGATAGAATATTTAAATCTTGAATTTCCAAAACCTGTATTTGTCTCTGAGGATACAAACCCCTGTTTTTATTCGAAGAACCATTCAACTCATAGTATTAGTATTTCTTTATATATCATCACTAACCATCGCAGATCATCATGAAGATTTTCATTCCCACTTCTAACATAGAGACCAGAACAGCTTATTTAAATGATGAAGATGTAAGGGGCCTACTATCAGACCCTACAAACCTTGTGGAATACTCCAGAGCTCCAAATGAGAAAGTTCAACGCCTCTATTGTGAATATCTGCACACCAGACAGATCTTTGAACTTGCTAGTTAGCAACTAGGAAAAAGTTGCTATCTGAATCCACAAGCTCAACAACAATCAAATCAAATCAGGCTTTCCGTCTTTGACCTATACGATATGCAGCCCATTCTATACAGCAACCTTGGACTCTATGTCGACTATATGATCACATTAGCGTCAAGACAAAATCCATGGTGCAGTAAAGAAGTCATATCTACTGTTGTCAGAAGGATTATTAAAGATAAAGCTTCATATGAGGTCAATGCAAAATAGGATTTATACCAACTAGCATTGATGCAGTATGAATTCCAACAAACTAAAAAAAGTCAAGAAAAAGAAGGGAGACAACTCTTAAGTGCGATTATAGCTGTCCTGAAAGCTATAACCTCTTTGAGCACTAGGCAAGCAAAGATGATCAACAGTCAGACACAGAAAAAGAACAAAAGAAGCACAAAAACACATCAAAGGAAGCTGATATGGAACAAGATAAAATAGTCATTCAGCCCAAGATTGCCTACGAATCACTCCCTATGGCACTATACTCCAAATCAGAAAAAGACAAAAACATGGCACAGAAGAAATCCATTAGAATACATATTCCTGTGGAACCAGATTATGACCCAGACCTAGACTATGATACGTACAACACTATGGAATCATATCAGGAACCAGACCTTCATTAACTATGGACGCGGTATCCCACATCGACTTGGGATACCTTGGGACCAAAATCTGGAAAATATAATTATTATGTGAGATACTCCGTGCCTACTTGGATCTCCCAGATTTACCAAGCCTATGCACCCCCTAGTGGCTGGGGTGATGAAGCCCAAAATGCTGGTTCGGAAGAACGCTAGTAAGGACCACCTAATAATGTAATAAAACCATTTGCGCCCATGGTTTTGTGTGGAGGGCGGTTTTTGCTTTTCTATTTGTCGTTTTCTTGTTATCGTTTTGTAAAACGTTCAGTTG